>JARSSU010016851.1:0-22339 GCA_029619165.1 Eurosta solidaginis | reverse complement strand
ATATAATCTAGAGCATGAGATTCATGCGAAATTTTAAGTAAAAAAATCGTGGAATATGAGACTCAGAGTGTAAGTGGGAATCGGCTGAGCTTTTTGGTTCATACTTTCATTCCTATTGATTTTGCGACTACCTGCAAGCAATGCATTTTTAGATTTTGAGGCTAGTAAGTTGCAAACAATCATCGAAAGTGAAAAACTTTATGTACCTAGCGAGAAAGATGCATTTGAACTGGTAAAACGTTGTTATGAACATGATACTTCTGCGCCCAAGCTATATTGACGCGATATAATTGCTTATCTACGGCTAACATAATTTGATACGAACTTCCTTATGACTAATATTTATTCATTGCCGGGGTGTGAAAATTTGGCATTGAAGGCCATAGCGTATTACGCCTTCGAGCCGTTCTACACTAGCATTGGAGTATATAGAAAAACAACAGGGGCAGATTATGATTGCCGAAGAAGCGTTTCTTAATTTAAATCTAGAGGTAAATATTTCTGGAAAAGCCTTATCTTATATATATACATGCATATGTATGAACCGTGAGGCATTAATCCACTTTTAAAGATTATACATTTAACTATGCAAACAAAATTAATTAGGCTGCCGCTGTGGAGTGGTTGTTGTTGTTGTAGCGATAAGGACACTCTCCGAAGGTCTTGGGGAGTGTTATCGATGTTCATAGCTCTTTTCCTGATGCAGATCCGGTACGTTCCGGTAAACATATTAACCCGACCATCTCGGGAACGATTTAGTATGACCACATGAAACCTTCAAGGCCATAACGCCCTCCCACCACCTAGATCCATGAGCATATGTTTACAAGTGCTACCAAGTACTGAGGTTATGCTCGTACCGTACGATCATTAATTGCCAACCATTCTATGGTCTTTTAAAGTTGCAGTATGATTTCAAATGTAGAACTGTTTAATCTTAATCTTTCTGTCAACCAACCGTTACTAAAGTTAATATAGTCTGTGTGCAAAGCACGGAATTCCACACTTTTAATTTCAATGCAGAAA
This sequence comes from Eurosta solidaginis, assembly GCA_029619165.1. Taxonomy (NCBI): domain Eukaryota; kingdom Metazoa; phylum Arthropoda; class Insecta; order Diptera; family Tephritidae; genus Eurosta; species Eurosta solidaginis. Next base: position 21,313 of record JARSSU010016851.1, on the reverse strand, counting down.
ATCAATGCAATATCAACTCTTCCCAAGGCAGCCGGTTCTATGACTCGGTATTTTCCCCGACCAAGGGCTGTCATTTCAGTGTAACCCCATTTAATTTCTTGCGTCCTTGGTCGCACCTATTGTAACGAAGCTTTCCTTGCCCCGGTGCTTCTTCAGTAACTGCTGGGGTATACTCGCCGTGTCCAAGTTCGTTTACAATGAATTTGTATTTGGGGCACCTGCAAATCGTTTTCATATAAATTCACTTTATTGGTAAATTCCCTAAACTATAATATAAAATGTATAAAATGTGTATCTATAATTCACTTAATTTCATTGCTTGCTTTTTAATTCGTGATGGGCTAGCGGTCCCTCGTGTCCCGTTAGGAGCTTTCTGTTAGGGCGCCGTACTGGTCGCCGTCTAGGTATGTGTGAATGTGTCTCGGGGACGCCTTGCGCCGGCGTGTTCCTATTATGGTTAGTGGCAGTGCTAAGCCTGCTGCGGCCAGCGTCGTATGCCCGCGTATCTCTGCTGCGACCAACGTCGTATGTACGCGTAGTTCTGCTGCTGCCAACGTCGTGCGTATTCGTGGCTCTGCCAGCGTCGTATTTATGGGTGGCTCTGCTGCCAACGTCGTGTGTATGCGTGACTCTGCTGTGGCCAACGTCGTATATTGCGTAGCTCTGCTGCGGCCAATGTCGTATGTACGCGTGACTCTGCTGTGGCAACGTCGTGTGTATGCGTAACTCTGCTGTGGCCACGTCGTATATTTGCGTAGCTCTGCTGCGGCCAACGTCGTATGTAAGCGTGACCCTGCTGTGGCCAACGTCCTGTGTGTGCGTAACTCTGCTGGCGTCGTGTGTATGCGTGACTCTGCTGTGGCCAACGTCGTATATTTGCGTAGCTCTGCTGCGGCCAACGTCGTATGTAAGCGTGACTCTGCTGTGGCCAACGTAGTGTGTATGCGTAACTCTGCTGGCGTCGTGTGTATGCGTGACTCTGCCGCCGAGGCTTATGGCGATGGCGCGCGGGCTCGTGACGTTGAGGGCCTTCGCTTAGCGAGGAGCGAGCGTAGTTTAAGGCGTTGTAGAGTGGTCAAACCAGCTTACCCACAATCCTCAACCCACGGCTCTCTCCTATGACGGGAACTGTCTTGCGATGGTCAAAACCGATACGCCTTTCAGATGCCCTTCAATTGCTGCTCAGGTGACAGTCGCAACTTTGCGCCCGTTAGGTGAGATCCGTTAGCCTTGGTACAGTCACGTTGTGCGTTTCACCTCGACTCACTCCTACTGCGGTTGCCGACGTACTTCTGCCGCGGATGACGTTTGGCTGAGCGCGGATCACGATGCTGTGGAGGACGTTGCTTGCAAGGAGCAAGCGTGATCTAAAGCGTTGTAGAGCGGTCAAAACCTGCTTACCCACAATCTTCAGTCCACGACTTTCTCCTATGAAAGCACTGGCTTGCAATGGTGAAAACCGATATGCCTTCCAGAGCGCTCCAATAGTAGCTCCGGTCGCAACCACAACCGCGTGCTGATGCCTCCTGTCTTCTCGTGTTGCCCTTTTTATAGCCAATGCTCTTGATGTTGCTAGCATAGTTCATGCGTTGCCGTGGTTACGTGTTGTTGCTGTGGCGTGTTGCGGCAACTTGTTGCGCTAGTGATGTTTCTGACACTTGTTTGTGTCCGTGTTGTGTTGGCAATGTTGCTATCGTGTTTTATGATGTTTCAGAGACTTGTTTGTGTCTCGTGTTGTCTGTAGTACTGCTCCTGTGTTATGGGGTGGTGGTTTTGTGTGGGCCAAATTAATAGATTATATTTGGTCCTCACACTCACTTCGGCGATTTAAACCCCCGTGTCTGCTACTTGGATCGTTACCTTCCTTTTGTTCATCGTGATTTTGTACCTATCGGTTCGGAATTTCACCCGGGGGTTGCACCTCCCTTCGGCGATGTCGGTGAACAACTCTCGTACTTTGTTTGCCACTCCGGGAATTGTTCTAGCGCTGGGCCCTCTGCATCCTCGGCGAGTATTATTGTTCGGCCGTATTCCGGTCCCTCCGCTGGGTTTGAACCAGGTTCTGCCTGCAGGGGCTTATGGCTGGGCTGGCGCGCACTGTTTTGGCGTGTGTTTGTGCTACAGATATGGCTGGTCGACGGTGGTGGTGGCATGTGGTCGTTTTCTGTTCGGTGCATGGCTGCGGCGGATCGTGGCTAAGATTTCTGCGCGTTTCCGGCTGCCATCTCCCTCCGTAAACGGCTGCTGTATGAGCCCAGGTCCCCCTTCTCGCCGTCCTGTATAGCGTAGGACTCTGTCGATGCTTTCCAGCACGTATATGCCACAGTCGTTTGTCATTGCTCTGCTGCGGCACGGCTAACTGTAACTCTGGGCCATGAAGTCCGAACTCCCGTATCTCTGCTGGTACTCCACCGCAGGAACTGCAGCCACGCCTCAGTCGCGTATGTGACTTGCCCTGACCCTGGAATCGCTATCCATATGTAGCGCTCTTGCCAGCACTCCACTCAGCCACGTGGTGGGTCATTTCCCGATTCGCTAGCGCCAGTAAGTACCAATGGTTCGATACATTGTGGGGTGCCAGTATGATGCGCTTACCAAACAGGTCCGTATTCCTCAGCCATCGGTGTATGCGCCGATGCTTCATCCTCGTTATCCTTCTGGGTGAGTTGCCATGGGCTTAATGTTGTACCCTGTTGCCCGTACATGATCTCCAGTTCCTTGCCACGCGTCGTGACCGTGTCGGTGAGCCAGCGGCTTCCCTCGAGGGAACGGAGATCGATCGCGTAGAGTGCGATACCTCGTGGTCCCGGTGGGAAACTTACTCGGCCCTTCCTTCTCCTGCGCTAATGCTCATCGACCGATGATAGCTCGATCGTGTCGGCCTGTGTTATGGGCTTGTGGCGCGTTGCATTGCCCTTGCCAATTGTGGCGGCCTGTACCCGTACCCTTCCCAGGATGTGGTTTTTGTCGGTGGTCGGTTGTTGGCATGTCGGCCTCGACGAGGCCACCTCCCGTACTGCTGCGAGTGTGGCGTTCGCAACGAAGCAATTGCGCGTCTGGCTATGGATTCGGCGATAGCTGTGTTCGCCGGACTATGCGTGCTGTCTGCGCGTACGAGACGGAAGCGCGTCGGGCTGTTCGCTCCGATGGTGGCTGCGTTTGTAGCAGCTATACGAACGGCGTATACGGCTGCCTGGGATCACTGTCGGCGTCCTGAGCGGTGCGCGTGCTGCGGGGTGCATATCGTCGGCGTGGCGTTCGGCGTCTGCGTGTGCTGCTACCGGCGGCGCTGGCGTAGGCAGCGATCGCTGCTCGGTCTTGATCCGTAGTACGCGTGCCGTTGGCGTCGTGTTCGCAGCGTTTGGTGGTGTAATGGGCGTGCGACGTCAACGTACGTATTTGCGCGAGTAGTTGCAAGCATGTTGTTGACGTCGCCGCCCGTAGTTCAGTGGTGTGATGTTGCGTGCGACGTCAGCGTACGAGTTTGCGTGTGTAGGTCCACGCGAGTTGCTGACGTCGGCGCCAGTAGCTCCTTCAGCAGCACGACCCTAGGGCGTTTGCCTCCTCTCCTCGTAGCGCTGCGCATACGCGGCGCTGTTGGATAATTTGGCGTTCTAACCCTCCATTGTAGATTGTTGTTTGTCAAGAAATCGTAGCAAAAGAACGTGTTGTCCCCTCGGTGGTTTGCGATAGAATGACCGGTGCTTGCTTATCCTCCCATCCTTGACATTAATTAATATATGTTTGTTTCTCCCTGAATTTATTTTAATTTCGATTGTGTTTATTATTTCCTGGTTTCGTGGTCTCTCCTGTCTCCGATGAATGGTATGCCTTTAGTTCGGCAATGCTTGCCGTCTTCTCCTTCCCGCTATCGATTTTCTTAGTTTGTCAATTACTGGGGAGACATACCCCAGGATTTGGTAAGGGGCCATCATACTTGGGTGCCAATTTCGCTGCAAATCCCTCCGCAGCCTTTGACAAGTGGTGCCCCTTGGCAAGGACAATTCGCCGACTACGGGGGTCCATTTTCTCCGCCGTAGGTTGTAATGACGTGCTTGATCTACTGCTGCCCGCTCCATATCTGCTCACTATTCTGAAGGCCTCCTGCATTCTGTTGGACTTCTCCTCGGCCGTAGCGAGAGCTGCACCCGTCCCAACGTTGACTTCATCAAATAGGCTCCTGGCAGTCGTGGCTCTCGTCCTTGCACGAGGAAAGTTGGGCTGTAGCCTGTAGAAGCGTTGACACTACTATTTATCGCTAGCCCGATTTCCGGGAGGAGGTCGTCCCATCGCTTATGTTTTGAGTTGGTGAGCTGCGCTATGATCCGTTTGATGGTCCTGTTTGCTCGTTCTGTTGGGTTTTCTTGGGGAGTATAGGGTGCGGTGTATTGTTGTCGTACGCCAACTTCCTTAAGGTAGCGCTGCCAGAGCGTGTGACAGAACTGTGCGCCGTTGTCGGATGTGAGTACTTTGGGGACGCCAAACCTTGCGAGTATCCGTTCCCTGAAAGCTCGGCGAAGGCCGTCTGCGGTAGCACGCCTCATGGGGATCAATTCCACCCACTTGCTGAATCGGTCGAAAATATCAGTAACATGGCTGTTTCCGTGGTAGGGGTCCAACGAAGTCGACGCAGACCGTGGCAAATGGTTCCTGGGCTACACTGTGAGAGCATCTTTCCGGCTGGCTTTTGTTGTGTTCCTTTTATTTCTGGCAGGATTCGCATGACGTACATACCGGCTGATGTCACGGAACATACCGGGCCAATAATATCGGTTGGCGACTCGTGCTACTGTCGGCGGCTACCCATGTGTCCCGCGTATGTCATGATTTTCCTGTAACACTCGCTGTCTGAGTGGTGTGGGCACACACAATTTCATGGGTACCGCCTCTTCGTCGTGTGTGACCGGCAGGGAATATGGCGGTATATAAGTGTCCATCCTGTATCGTATAGTCGGCGTATTTCTCCGGGTTGGTGCGTACCTCGCTGACCCGCTTGTGCCACTACTTGCATTGTGGTTCCGTCGTCGTGGTAAATCGTAATGTTTCCAGCGGCTGTCGAGATAGAGCGTCCGCCACCAGGTTGAGCTTTCCCTTACGATTACTCAATGTCGAAGGTGTGCTGCTGTAGTTCTAGCCCATCGCGCTATGCGGCCAGAAGGGCTCTCAATGGAATTTAGCCACCTTAGTGACATGTGGTCGGTTATTACTTTAATTTGTAGCCTTCCAAGTATGGCCTCATCTTACGGATTCCCCAAACGATGGCCAGACACTCCTTTTCGGTGGGTGAATAGTTGGCCTCTGCCTGGTTGAGCTTCCGGCTGGCGTAAGCGATCACTCGCTCGCCCTCTTCTAACTCCTGTGTCAGCACTGCCCCAGGCCGTAGTTACTCGCGTCCGATCTGTAGAGTGAACGCTTTCGTGAAATCCGGGATGCATATGGGGCTCATCAGTTTCGTTTGATGATGTCGGGCTTCTTGCTGCTCGTTCCCCATCTCCAATGCTTGCCTTTCTTTAACAGGTGAGTGAGCTGGCTGGCTTACAGTGGCGAAATCGGGCACGAAACAGCGGTACACGAGGCTATTCCTAGGTATTGGCGTACTTCTTTCGCGCTGGCCGGTGGCTTCAGTCCTGAATAGCGGCAACCTTTCTGGTCCGTGTGGATCCCTTTAATCGCTGACCACGTGGCCCAGGTACTTGAGTTCTTTCCTAAAGAAATCACACTTCTCTGGATTGATCCTGAGGTTGGCGCGCTGTAGTCGTAACATCACCTCTCTTAAATTTCGGATGTGTTCCTCTAAAGGTGTGCCTATGACGATAATATCATCCAGGTACGCAAAAGCATGGGGCTCCATTTCTGGCCCAATGACCTGGTCGAGCGCCCTCTGGAACGTTGCGGCTGCCGAGTGCAAACCAAAGGGCATGACACGCCACTGGAACAGGCCGCGTCCGGGTACCGTGAAAGCCGTGTAGGGGCGACTGTTTGATTCCAGCGGTATTTGCCAGTAGCCGTTCTTCAGGTCGAGGCTACTTATATATTTCGCTTGTCGTAGTTGTCCAAGATGTGCTGTATCCTTGGCAGCGGGTATGCGTCGGGAACTGACTTGGCATTGAGCTGCCGGTAGTCCACGCAAAGCCTCCACTTACCGTTCTCTTTTCCTAGCTAACACAATCGGGGCGCTATGTGGGCTGCAGGATGGCTCGATGCATCCCTTCGCGAGGAGCTCGTCGATCTCGTTGTTAATTATGCTCTGGCATCGCTGGATTGCGCGGGAAATACCGGTTGCTTGATGGGACGGTCGTCAGTCCAGGATGATCTTGTGTTCGGCTACCGTCGTCACTCCGCGCATGGCCTCGAACTTTTTGAGTTCTACTGCCAGAAATTTCTCGTATGCGATCCGCCTCGCCTTCTATACCACTATGTTCGTTGCTGGGTGCGTCGCCGTTAATTCCGTTCCTGACGTCGTACTTGGCCGTTCCTCGTACTCGTGGTGTTATACTCTGAATGGTCCCCGCCGTGGCTCCAGGAGGCGGTGTGTGCTGAGCAAGGGGTCTGGTTAGCACGAGGTGTCCCTCCTCCACATGATATGGCTGCTCCTAGGCTCCCCAACGTATCTAGGCCAAGTATCATGTCGTCGATTGCCCCGGGCATCACATGTAGGACTGTGTGCAATGACGAATCTCCGAGGCGTACCTCTGTCCTTACGGCAATCGAAATCGTAGTGCTGACTCCGTTGGCCATTGTTATCTCGATGGCCACTCTTACCCTCTCTCCGCTTCCAGAACTCACCACGTGATTCGCGGAGGGTGGCTGAAACGAAGCTCCTTGAGGCCCCTGTATCGATAACTTCCTCCGACGATACTGCTCCAATCTGAGACTGGGGCATATAGGCGACCGTGTTCCTGGTACATGACTACCGCTGATTCGGCGCTGGGTTCAGTGGGCTCACCGCGCCTTGTCCTTGGTGAAGGCCCTCCGTCGTTTCCCTGACGTCGACGGCAGCATTCAATCATGCGTATATCGTTTCGACCGCACTCCCAACAAAAATTTTCCATAGGTTACGACCCCTCCTTGCATAGTGTCTTCTTGGCCACACCTTCTACATACCCTGCTCGGATCGAAAACCCGAGTTCTAGTGGTGAGTGGCGCTGTAACCTCGGTGGCTGCTGGTGGGGTGATCGTTCTGACTGCGGTGATGAAGCTGTAGTTTTGTCACCAACGACGTGTCTCGCTAATTTCGCGACGTGATCCATCTGATGTCCGTCGGTAACCTTCGTGGATACTTCATATTCCTCGGCGAGAGAGATGAGTTCTCCTAGGGTGGTGAAATCTCTTCGGCGAATGTAGAGTAAATAATCGGGGTGGCTATTGCGGAAAATTCTTTCCAGGCGTTGCTCGTTGCTGTATCCCGGCGTGTCTCATCAAGCTTTGTATCCCTAGGACATAATCTTAATATCTTTCGCAGGCGTGCTGCCTTCGTTGCCGTATTTCGTCCTCGAGACGCTCGAAGTACCCTGGCTGGTAGAAAGAAGCTTATAAAGTCGCGCTTGGAGTCGTCCCAGTTGCTCCAGTGTACGTTGTTATTGCGGTACCATTGAAGAGCGGTGCCACCTAGCAATTCGGGCATCGTTTTTGGGAGCAAGTCTACGTTTAGCGTATAGATATCGGCTAGTTCTTCCAGCCGTTTCGACGAAAGCTAGAGGGTCCCGTCCACCTTCATATTTCACTGACCACTTTCTACCTGGTCGATGATGGGTGCGAATATAACGGTCGGATACCTGAGATGCACCGTTGGGTGGTACCGCTATCTCCGGATAATGCGCACTGTTGTGGGGTACCGTGTTCCTGGGAGGGAACGCAACTGGTTGTGCTCAGTCTGGTCTATCGGCGATATTCATGGCTCCGCCTCCGTTCGGCGGGATCGGTGCTTAGATTCATTTTCCTCACTCGTGTTTGCTGTATTTTCCTTCCTATACGCGGCTTCTAAGGATAAAATTTGTGTGTATTTCCGAGTCAACATTTGCTTTTGAAGCTATGGCTGCTTATGCGCTTTCTGATTTCTCGGGTGGTGCCTGTCTGCTCAATGCCCAGCTCCTGTGTAATGGATATCAGCTGCTCCTTTGAATATTGTCTAGCCACGTGGTGTCAATCTGGTCGGCCATTTTTATGTTAGGTTTCTAGTCAGGAATGTTCCTTCTGACGTTGTACGATTTGCAGGGTCCCTGCTCGGGCGCCAATTGTAACAAAGCTTTTCCTTGCCCCGTGCTTCTTCAGTAACTGCTGGGGTATACTCGCCGTGTCCAACGTTCGTTTACAATGAATTTGTATTTCGGGGCACCTTGCAAATCGTTTTCATATAAATTCACTTTATTGGTAAATTCCCTAAACTATAATATAAATGTATAAAATGTGTATCTATAATCACTTAATTTCATTGCTTGCTTATAATTCGTTGATGGGCTAGCGGTCCCTCGTGTCCCGTATAAGCAGTTCTGTTAGGGCGCCGTACTGGTCGCCGTCTAGGTATATGTGAATGTGTCTCGGTGACGCCTTGCGCCGGCGTGTTCCTATTATGGTTAGTGGCAGACTAAGCCTGCTGCGGCCAGCGTCGTATGCCCGCGTATCTCTGCTGCGACCAACGTCGTATGTACGCGTAGTTCTGCTGCTGCCAACGTCGTGCGTATTCGTGGCTCTGCCAGCGTCGTTTTTATGGGTGGCTCTGCTGCCAACGTCGTGTGTATGCGTGGCTCTGCTGTGGCCAACGTCGTATATTGCGTAGCTCTGCTGCGGCCAACGTCGTATGTAAGCGTGACCCTGCTGTGGCCAACGTCCTGTGTGTGCGTAACTCTGCTGGCGTCGTGTGTATGCGTGACTCTGCTGTGGCCACGTCGTATATTTGCGTAGCTCTGCTGCGGCCAACGTCGTATGTAAGCGTGACTCTGCTGTGGCCAACGTATGTGGTGTATGCGTAACTCTGCTGGCGTCGTGTGTATGCGTGACTCTGCGCCGAGGCTTATGGCGATGGCGCGCGGTCTCGTGACGTTGTGGGCCTTCGCTTAGCGGGGAGCGAGCGTAGTTTAAGGCGTTGTAGAGCGGTCAAAACCAGCTTACCCACAGTCCTCAACCCACGGCTCTCTCCTATGACGGGAACTGTCTTGCGATGGTCAAACCGATACGCCTTTCAGATGCCCCTCAATTGCTGCTCAGGTGACAGTCGCAACTTTGCGCCCCGTTAGGTGAGATCCATTAGCCTCGGTACAGTCACGTTGTGCGTTTCACCTCGACTCACTCCTACTGCGGTTGCCGACGTACTTCTGCCGCGGATGACGTTTGGCTGAGCGCGGGATCACGATGCTATGGAGGACGTTTGCTTGCGAGGGAACAAGCGTGATCTAAAGCGTTGTTGTCAGTCCACGACTTTCTCTATGAAACGCACTGGCTTGCAAATGGTAAAAACCCGATATGCCTTCCAGAGCGCTCCAATAGTAGCTCCGGTCGCAACCACAACCGCGTGCTGACTGCCTCCTGTCTTCTCGTGTTGCCTTTTTATAGCCAATGCTCTTGATGTTGCAGCATAGTTCGTAGCGTTGCCATGGTTACGGTGTTGCTGTGGCGTGTTGCGGCAACTTGTTGCGCTAGTGATGTTTCTGACACTTGTTTTGTGTCCCGTGTTGTGTTGGCAATGTTGCTATAATCGTGTTTTTATGATGTTTCAGAGACTTGTTTGTGTCTCGTGTGTCTGTAGTACTGCTCCTGTATTATTGAGGTGGTGGTTTTGTGTGGGCCAAGTTAATGTGATTATATTGGTCCTCACAACTATTGGATGGGGCGAAGTACGCTCACAACAACAACAACAACAACAATGCAATATCAAAACCCAACTCAAAACACTCTTTTTCATGAAAGATTTTTATAGTTTGATTCTAAACCAATATGGTTTGGTCATAAATGTAGTCCAAAAAAGTTTTGAATTTCTGTAATGTGCGGACTGAACATTGGTTGTGAAAAATTTGCGTGTTATTTTTTCTCTCAAACCAGGGCCCCATATCGTGTTATACGATCACGGATGAAAAACCAATTTCACTCAAACGATAACATATGAATCTGTCAGGGTTTTTGTAAAAATCATAATACATAATGCATCTAATCAGTACCTGTTGCCAACTACTTCACGTATTACCTCAATCCCAATTACCATTTCAGCTTTAGTGCGATTCGAAACAATTGTATTCCATAACGGATCGTATAACACGATACGGCCAGCGGCCCGCCGTGGTGTGATGGTAGCATGCTTCGCCTACCACACCGAGATCCTGGGTAACGCCCCGGGCAAAGCAACACAAAATTCAGAAATACGTTTTTCAATTAGAAGAATATTTTTTCTAAGCGGGGTCGCCCCTCATCAATATTTGGCAAGCACTTCAAGTGAATTTCTGCCATGGAAAGCTTCTCAGTGAAAACTCATCTGCCTTGCAGATGCCGTTCGGAGTCGGCTTTAAAAACAAGTAGGTCCCGTCCCGCCAATTTGTAGAAAAATTAACAAGAGGCACGACGCAAATTGGAGAACTATTATTTTGTTTTTATTTATACAAAACAAACTTCTTTTTTTTACTCTACCTTAGGTAAGTTTTTGTTTGAAGTGCCTAATTAAAATGACACTTCTATAGAAATGTCCTTATTATGTTAGCTTTATATTTTTATGAAAAGAACAAAGCGTAAAGCAGCAAACTGAGCAAATAGCGTTTCATTGAGTCATCGAGCTCTGAATCACGATCAAATCTCATTAGAACGATCAGGTTCAGTACTCTGAGAGTTTGGCATTATTAGTTCTTTAAAACATGCCGAAAATGGGATATATTTTCCATATAAAATTGTATGGGATTTTGCACTTAAAATAAGCTAGAGTGCTAATAGTTAAAAAAGGGGTGGGTCGGCAGTTAAAACACGTCCAAAAATATCGGGAGAGTTACGAAAATAAACATTTTGAACTAAGTAACTATCATCCCAAGGTTGATATTGAAAATTTTACTTTTGTCAGGAGGTTTGCCAAAGCGCAATTACACATTATTGCGGTTCTTGTAGTGTTGTTGTTATTGTATAAAAAATATAGTTTTTTATCATGTTTTAAAATGAATATATGTAATTAAATTATCGCTTTATAATTTGTTTTCAAGCCCAAGGCTAAAATGTATGGGTTGTGTAGAATGGAAAAATATGTTAAATATGTTGTTGTTGTAGCGATAAGGACTCTTCCCGAAGGCCCTGGGTAGTGTTATCGATGTTGATGCCTTTCGTCAGATGCAGATTCGGTACATGCCGTACAAGCACCATTAAGTACTAGCCCGACCATCTCGGAACGATTGGTATGACCCATGAAACCTTCTATGCTACACGCCTCCCACCACCTAGATCCATGAGGATATGTTTTAAGTGCTACCAAGTACTGAGTTATGCTCGTATCGTACGATCATTAATTGCCAACCATACGAAAGAAAGTTATGTGACAAGTCAGTCCTATAGGATAAATATTATTTGTATTATATTGCTTTTAAGAACAAAACATAGATTGTATGGGTCTTTTAAGTGCAGTTAGATTGCAAATGTAGAAGCTGTTTAATCTTTAATCTTTCACGATGTGGTCATGCGATGACGATAACATACTACGATATAATGTGTAGTGGAAAGCAACACCAGTTTTCTTTCGTAAAGAGTAGGAAATTTTTTTTGGTGTAACTTTGTTCCTTCATAGCAATTTAAAAGCAGCAAATATTCCAAACATCTTGTGATATCTGACCCTATTCAAGCGATATATTAGTTTTTGAAATAACTAATTAATTTATTTTATTTTATTTATTTATTTATATTATAGTCTAGGACAATCGAACCTCCTTACAGATGATTTACACATATATCTTACTAAGAATATTAAGTAATCAATTCTTTCAATATAGTTTAACCTAGAATATCTATTGAATACAGCAAATTAACTCCCTCATTTACCTAGCAAGTGGAGAATTAGAAGCATAAATCGTTCTAAATCTATATAATCGATAAACGAAGCACGACGAAGCGCAAATTGAAACTATTATATAGGCGAAAAATAAAAATGTTAACTCGGTCAAAGATATTAAGGAAAACTGAAAGAATGACCCGCCGGGACCCTCCGAAACCGGGGGTGGGATCAATGATATTTTTGAGCATGACCACCCTCTGCGTTGGCGGCCCTCGGCCGCACTATACCTGACCGTCACGAATGGGGCGGGATCAAAATTAAATCCGTACAAGTCTGTACACTTTTCTCAGTGCATACACATTACAGACAACCACATGAAAATTGCGTAATTTTCCACTGCAAATCCTGTGGACCAGAGATAAAAGTGTCGCATTCGAATTATTCTTGTCGAGAGTGGATACGCGTTTACGTGCACACTCTCGACCCCCGTTCTCAACGTTTTTCCGAAAAAGCGTTTAATGCGCTTAAAGCTATGGCACTTCATCTGAGCTATACCGATATAGCCACCGTGGTGTGATGGTAGCGTGCTCCGCCTACCACACCGTATGCTCTGGGTTCGCACCCCGCAAAGAAACTAAAATTTTAGAATAATTTTTAATTAGAAGAAAAATTTTCTAAGCGGGTCGCCCCTCGGCAGTGTTTGGCAGCGCTCCGGCGTATTTCTGCCATGAAAGCTCTCAGTGAAACTCATCTGCCTTGCAGATCCGTTCGAGTCGGCATAAACATGTAGGTCCCGTCCGGCCCATTTGTAGGGATCAAGAGTAGCACGACGCAAATTGGAAGAGAGCTCGGCCTTAGATCTCTACGGAGGTTATCGCGCTTACATTTATAGGCTGCTAAAAAACAGGATTCGCCACGAGTAGGTGAGGCTGACAATCGGTAGGAGAGCTAGAAGCTGCACTCGCACACCCTTGAAAAGGTTCTGCCACACAACCGTCGAAATAATTGGGTGTTTAATCGGTTCAAAAAACGTCACCCTTAGTCCACAATTTGGTCGATATTTCCCAAACGTATGTGATATGGAATTAAAAACCATTTATAAACCATCTGCGAAACCCTACGAAACCAACGCAGCTTAGCTCTCGGTTACACCGAACATAGCCTTTCCTTACTTTTTATGTGATATCTGTTCATTGGTTCAATGGCGGCATAATTTTCTTATTCTGCTGCACCGCCCACCAATCTACTGCTAGGCACGTACAATTTTAATTACCAGCGCAAAATATTTGATATAGTAGCAAACTGTAGTCATTGCGGATACGTGGTATCACTAGGAGCGTGTGTTAAAAAGCAAAGCTATGAACATAAGAATGATAACAAGGGCATATATATAATATGCATACGAATACTAAAACATAACAGTGCATGTGAGGAACACGAGAAAAACGGGTTATAAAATGAAAGACTAAAAAAATTTCTAGACTTAAACGTATTTGCGGCTGCTATCTGTGGGGCGAAACATCTACCTTGATATTGATACCGGAGAAATAGCAAGTTTAGTGAAGCCATTTTAACTCGTGGCATAGTACTTAATAATACTATTTAAGAAAAGATAAGCTTCATATGGCAGGCAACGCAGATTTTATCACCTTCCTGCATGCTAAGCATCAGTGTATGTGTTCAGCAGTATGTGTATAGGACTGCATATCGTGTGTGGACCGCGACTGTGAAGGTATAAGTCTACATGAAGATATAGAACTCTACTTATGAAGATATGTTGCAATGAGACTTTGGTAAGTAAGTCTAGAACAGGGTCGACGATTCAAAAGACATGCTATTATGCGTCAGAGAGAGAGAGGTGTTAAAGATGATGCATATAAGTCTCGAAGTAAACTAATAATCGCTGAAGGTCTGAAAAGAAATTTTATCTCTGTCGCAGAGTAGCATTTGCTAGATTGATAGCTGAAAGTTTCATGTGGTTGTTGTAATGTTGTGGCACTGAAAAAATGATGTGTACAAACGATTTTGCACTCATTTAATTTTGATGCACACTCTCAGTGTGAAGCGGCCAGGGTCGGCAATTTTTTATTAGGCTGCCGTAGCGCTCGCCAACTCAGAATAGGGTTGTGCGGTCAAAAATACTATGCATCACCCGACCCCGGCGTAATTTTCGGGAGTTTCAGTAATATCGTTTTGTACGAATTATTTTTTACTTTCCGTATTAGCATGTCGATCAGCCCCTGTCTAGACTATTACCAGTTTAATTGGACACTGGCTAACTAAATATTTCACTTAAGAGAAGCGCATCCTGTACGGAGCTATCTAGTGAAGCGTTTTCGCATATGGCGGACCACTTGAAAGGACGTGAGGTACATTTACGTGATGCAATGGAAACATACTTATACTCACGTGTTTTGTGGCGAGACGGGCGTACGCGAGTACGCGAATACAAAAAAGTGCAGTGAGTAGTATGCATGGCAGATGGATGGTCTCAATTGGTAAAAGATGAATGCATTTCCTGCGACGAGTGCCTTGATTTTTGGGCGTGTACTATTATCATAGCGCAGAATTGCAAACTTGAACGTGGCATGAGGCGAACCTGCGCACTATGATAGGGCTAACTATAGGGAATATTATCATCTCAATTACAGGTGCTTAGACGCATGTATTTGTACGAGCGATGCGCTATGCTACTTAATAGGCTGCACCGTTTTACAGAGAGCTCTTAAATCTATTCGGTAGCATAAAACTCAGTTAATGTGTATTTCTTTGATGGTCAGCGAGTCTCCAGTAATGACTACGACGGGCCGGCGCGAATTCCTGTTGGGGCGCGTCCTTTAGCTGGGAGATTGGAAGGCGGATGGTACTTTAAATAAATTGGATATATTAGTGAGAACTGGATCTGATTGGTTTAGCCGATACGTACAATTTTTATAGTTTCTTTGCAATACTGACTGAAGGTTTAACCGTTTTATAGCATTGGAGGAGCGCGTTGTCAATGGTTGCTCTCAAAGATGTTACGTTGCAGTCAAATCCAAGGCGACTAGTTGTTTTGTGGGTGTGAACTGTTGAACTGATCGAATACGTTCTTATTATTTAAAGTGGTGATGCAGAAACCATACTCCTAGGAGAGAATGTCTACCAGATATTGCGATCTAAGCACACAGGCATTGCGTCGAAGAGAATTGCTATATCTGAAAGAGTATAACACATAGTCAGATATATAAATAATTACACTGCTACGTGACAAATATATCGCTTATAATACGTGTGATTGTACATGGTGAGACGTGGACACTGCTTTTGTCTGAGTTGGCCGCGGTGTAAACTGTTACTGCAATGCTTATAATCCACACGCTTACAACTAAGTCAGTGAAAGGGTGTATGACCGGAACTGTTTTCTAAATAGATCATTTCGGCATAGCGTACTTGTCTGCAATAATAATATATATTTCATATAGTTGTATGTATAAAGTAGATGAGAATATGTAGCTCTACTAGTATAACTAATAAAAGTATTCTTGCTGAATACAGAAGTTGTGAACTAAGAGGCATTCACAGTTGTTGATCTACTGACTTCGTATAGTTCTAACATGAGATCTCTCAAAATAAATGATATATGAGAACTTGGTCCTATTAAGTTCGGGCCAGATGATCGAGGAGCTGTTACGTTAGGAAGGTGCTTGTTATCGAACGTAATACATGATCCATATCGCGGTAAGGACGCTTTGTTGAAAGGGGTTTGTGTAGCACAGACCCTTTCAAGGGTTCCCAGCAAATATGTATAACTTCGCCTATTGTATACGCTTGGTTAAGGCACTTGAATCGCGGAGCTTTTTGTTTCTCAGATCCTGTTAGTCCATATCGCATGCTGACGGCAGCATGCTCCTCCTCATCCTTCTAGATCGATAGCTATATAACCGCACTCTTCTATTTACCATGTCCCTGAAGATCAACTTCATCTATTCTAACTCATCGTCGTCGACAAACAGCTGCATGCTTGTGGCGTGGCTTGATTGGTTAGGGCAACTTAGTAGCCGGATCAACGTGTAGCTAACTAGCTTGGCACACTACTCCGTACCAGAGCTGTATGTGCGCAGTCTATAGTCTATGCCGTCTGTGCCCTAGTATCATCCGATGTTAGCATGCCACATCTACTGAACTTCAGGCGCCGTGCACTGTCGCAGGATGCATTTTGCCGTTATCTTGTGCGATTGAAAGCGCCAAAGCGTTTATATTTAATCGCGTCCTCTTCGTTGGCATTGATATTAGAACCTAGAGAACAGCATATTCGTCCTACATCTCCGCTTGTGTGCATGAAATTAACACCTACAGATGTGAAGTTTTTCATGAGGTTAACAAGTTACACAGTGTGCGCTTAATTGTGTTAGGTTTCTAAAAAAAACTGGTTTTTTGAGATATAGTTCAAATCGTTTTCTTCCGTACGTTTGTTGGAACCACAATCCCCTATTATTTATATTCCAACGGAAATATAACCACATCCAGTCCAGTTTCTAGTCTCGCGTGATGTACGTGCGCAATGCTCTGGATCATTGTAGACTTGAGAAGCAGACTCGTGAAATTTTTGTACACCTGAGATTGTGATAACAGGCAGATGTCCCGGTTGTGTTTCTCTGTATGTAGCTTGATCATATCGCGTTAGATAATAGCGTTTATTTGATCAAACGTAACGTGATTATATATATAGCTCTTTAAAAACTAATACTAAATGAAATTTGGATGTTTTCTGTGATAAAGCGTCTCTCCTACTCACTAATTCTTTTCTCCGCGCCGTTCGTTGTAGTTTAAGTATTCTAGTCCATAGGGCCCAAACGGGTTGCCGTCATGCGTATGAAAAGTGAGCATTTGGGCACAGTATCGCCCCGCAGGAGTGAATTCTTTTTGAAAATCCGGATCGTTGCACTGTGCCGACTTCTGGATATGTGTCGTGTATATATTTGGACTCCTACCATCGAGGTAATATCTTGAGCTACCATAGTCTGATTTCGCTCGAGCACTTCATATGGACGCGCTATAATACGGTTGTTCAGAAGTGTTTTTACTTGCGTACTACTCGTTACGAACGACATGAGTACAACTATGAAGTACTAGAATGTTTGAATAGGCTCGAGAGCTATTGTGATGTGCGGTAGGTGTACGAGGCGGAGCTGTTAAGCATGAAGTTTCGAAATTTCTTCGACACTAATGTTGTGGCTCAAGGCCCCATTTCGTACTGTTGATGAAGAATGCCTCTTGTAACCGGAAGTGGTTGTTCCGCTAAAGCATTTCTGCTGTGCTAGGCTTTATAATGTGCGTCTTGTGAAAGTTTGTGCGAAGACGCGAGGTCACACTCACTGGACACTATATTTACTCCAGTTTTATGAGGCCAGGCTACTCGCTTGTATCGTATATTGGGGGACCTATGGCAACGCGGCTCGACGCCTCATACATTCGAGTGCTGGTTGAAAAGTCTGTCGTTCACGGTTCGGTTAATCTATGAGTTGGGCGTGAATGTGTTGAAGAATTTGACCCGAACTGAGTAGCCTCGATCAACTGGTTAACAGTGAGCTGTGCTGCCGAGCTCGGCTTACCGCATTTCGAGACGAAAAATGCTTTTGCTACTTTATCTGTAATAAGATGTCGCTTTAGCGGTTATTGCTTCGGGCCATACGGGTGTAAGGCGATCGGGATTATCGCAGGACATTTCTATATCCGTCCAAATGGCATGATTATGATGTCGGACGTGAACGTGTTTGAACGCTTAAGCGCTCGATGTGTTGGCGGAATGTTTCTGTCATGACGTGTACCTTGCTAGTTGGGCATGACGAACATGTAGCTTGTACCCACGCTGAGGAGGGGGGGAAGACTCCACCGGATATACTGTTAGTATTCATAGAGCGCCACGCGTATTGTTGACTAACGGCTTTTGTGTGGCTTGGTTCCTATTTGGGTGTGCGAGATGTTGTGAATTTAGGTCGAGCACGTCTTTCGTCGTAGTGAGAGGGTATGCTATGTCCTTACCGTTGCCCTCGATATAGGCACATACAATCTCTGCTATCTGAATCATCAATTTTGAGTTGGCGTAGTTCAGACTGTTGTAACTTGAACGTAGCAGATGGCGTAGTTCCTACTCGTTATGTTTTCGTCTTGCGATATCTCGAGCTGATATGCGGCTCCATTCGTGCAGGGAGTTTTATGGTATTAAAAATCCGAGACCCGCGCATCGGCATACCGTGTTTTTAATATCCCGTCGTATTGTACTATCGTTTTGCTGGTAAACTTAGCTGATATACTGAAGTTGGCGTTGTGGCCGGCGTAGAGATTATATGCAGAGTTTTGATCTAACGCAGAATGAGAGTGGGTCAGTGTCGGTAATACCTGTGACTTTTCAGCCCTCTAACAGTATGTTTTAAAGAATTCGTATGCCTTTGAGATAGCTAATAGTTCCCATCGTAGGCGCTATAGTTTCGTTTCATCTATCTGGAGTTTAGCGTCGTATATAACGCCATAGAAAGGTTGTGTGCAATACCGTTGATAGATTGGTCGGCAGCGCCTCCCTATTCTCTGATGCAGATGGGGGCATCGCAGCGAAGAGGTAACAGGCCGTCCATTGGCGGGGTATATGCCATGGCTGGACGTGCATCTTATTCAATGCCATTTTAACAGTCTAATCAAAGGCTTTTGATTGTTTTTCATTCCATCCTCTCCAGGACATTTGTCGTTCTTTACTTTTCGCTCCCGCCATGAGGCGATTAGTGAGTCGCTGAATTTCGAAGCTCGAGGAATGGATTTAGAGCCTATAAAACATTTCGCATGATATAGTTATAAAGCGTCGAATGCTGCGCAATTTTTTTCTGGTTCGGTTAGTTTCGGCATTGCTTCTATGCGCTGAGTGGTGCGTGCTTTAATTCGCTGCTCTGTTCGATTGTATGTCTGAGGTAGATGCACTCTTGTTGTGCGAAGCGTAACATTTGTTGTCATTAATTGTAAGCTGTGCGTGTCTGCAGGTGGTCAGAACACCATCTTGGGTGTTTCTTGTGTTTCGTCATGGACTTAGTACTATCAAGTATCGTCGATGTAAATATGACAAACTTGCAAAGTGCTCGAATATGGATATCCTATCATCTTTCAAATCAAAAAAAGCTGTGGACGTTGCATAGGCGATGTCATTACTGTTGATTCGAGAGAGGTCCGAAGGGTGTTATTACCGATGTTTTCGGTCGGACTTCAGGTGCTACTGGAATCTGGTAGTATGCTCGCGTGAGATCCAGTGTTGTGACACACTTGGTCAGCTATGCATTTACTATGTCGAAGTTTGCGTAGATAATGGATGGGATACCTGTCGGGGCCTGTATCACTCTGTTTGTCTGTCGAGTAGTCAGCTAAACCATAAGGCGCGGCCAATTTTCGTTCGCGTCATTTTTTTAGGCACGAGGTGTAGTGACTATGCCATTCGCTCTTTGAGCGGAACGTAAAATACCTTGTTTTAACATACTGTCGAATTCTTTTTGTTGGCTGCTGCTAGTTTTTTTTTCTCTCCGGGCGAGCCGACGCGCCTTCTCTGTGACGGGTGTAGCCCTGACCGGCTGCGTATATGTGGTGCTTTACCGCTTATGCTTAGGCGTGTAGGGGATTTAGTCGGTTGGTGGATTCCTCTCGATTCCTGAGGAGGTACGTGTCACATAACTGTTATAGTGGCGGATGTAACGTCTGCGTCCTCGTCATTATCATTGCATTTGATCTTGAGGTCGTGGAGACTGTGACTAGTTACGTTTAGTTAAGTGCACTGGGCAGTCTCCTATTGCTTGTATCGACGAGCAGTTTTGAATGTTGTATGTAGTTGGCAGGCTTAATATGGGATGGCGCATACTCTGTGCGACTGTGAACATTTGCCACACTGAAAGTTTGGGCTCGCAGACCTAATGTCAAGGCGTTAGTTGGTGTAAGCCGTAGTGTCTTATTTAGAGCCATTTGCTGCAGATACAGAGTGAAAATCATTTCTTTAAATTTTGTTGGAATAATTACTTGAGGAGACTTCGCCTGGGTAAGCACCCGGAAATGTCGGCGCCGGTGTCGTCAGATTTGAGAACATTTTATTTAATCGGTGTTTTGTAGAAGACGCGAATTGAACGGGCCGTCAGCTGTTCTAAAAGCGTAGTATGGACTCGAACGCCATTGTAGTTTATAATTGCTTTGTAGGAAATTAGCTAGGGTTATCGGCTACTTCTTTGCTGGCAGCCGATCGTGTGTAATAGTAGTGCTGATCACACAGCCAACACGGCGTCTACTAGTACCGCAAGGCGCACATTATAAAGGGCTAAAGCTTGCCGACAACTCGAGCCAGCATTGCTTCTGATTACTTTGAAAGCGGCAAGGAGCGCCAATGTAATTTACGAGTGCAAAGCTGTAGCGAAAAATTTAGTAAACATATTTATTATTTAGAAAAAACGGCCGCAAATAATGATTTTAGCTTTATTGACAAATAATAATAGGACGCCAAAAATAAAAATGTCGTTCCAGAAAATAGAATTGTTTATCTGGGTTACGAACGGCCCCCTTCCCCCACCCCCCCCCCTGCTTTCGTATTTGTTGTACGTTGGGCAACAAGAACCCTGTCAGCACTGAAAATAACGACACTTTTAAGATACATGTATACACAATAAGGAATGCTAAGTTCGGGTGTAACCGAATAAAAAAAATAATTAAAAATCATATACATAGCTCAGTCTGAGAGGCTGCATTTGAGAGTAACATAAGGGAAAATCACCATGCTAGGAAAATGCACCTAGGTAGTCACGGAATGTGTTTGTATGACAGTGGGTATCAATGAAGGTGTTAGGTGAGTATTATAAAGGGAGTGGTCTTAGTCTTGATAGGTGGACGCCTTTTCGAAATCTATAGATATTATTATAATGGAAAGTTTGATGTTATATAGATTTGGATGTTAAGATGTTAGTATGTTGGAGTTTAGATGTTGGATGTTTGCATGTTTGGATGTTGGAGTTTGCCAGACGTTGCTCTTGTGACATCAATAACAACGCAAGAACGCTGGACCGATTTGATGAAATTTCAGCACACATATGCCAATGAGTCTAGAAGGATCTAATAGCTGATAATTTTCAAAGGGGCGTGGTCCCCGACCCCTACAGAACAGTTATAATTTAATTATTATATTTTTCGTCTTTGCGACTGATCACGCAAAATGGCTACACGGATTTTGATGAAATTGACACCGACAGTAGTCTACTAGCGAAATTTTATTCGAACATGGGATAAGAGGGGCGGAGGTCCACGACCCCTTCGAGAAATTATTTTGCAATCAATTTTTTACACATTATAACTTTACGTATACTGGCCTTCCCA
>JARSSU010016850.1:0-61635 GCA_029619165.1 Eurosta solidaginis | reverse complement strand
ATTTTTTTTATTCAGGAGAGTCTTTAGTTGTTCCTGTGCAAATTTTCAGCCGAATTTCAAAATTCAACGATATTGATTGAATTTTTGCCTGGCCTGAGGAGACATAAAACATCAAACAAAAATGTTATGTTTACATGAATCCGAAATCGTAAAGTTTTCGTGGTGAAACTGATGAAGGTTCATCTTCAAAAAGTCTTCCAACAATACCACAACTCTGTATCAAGTTCAGATTATTTTAAACGACTTCGATATCGGGACGTGAATAATGAGTTTTTGCGATCTGAAGAAGTGAACGAAATAATTCTTCGAGGTTATCAAAAATTCCCTGTTATTTCCCTCAGAGTGTCATGACGAGACATTTCCTACCTCGTGTTAAACAGAATCTTAGAGAGAAAGTGGAGCGTGACTGGTTTAGTGTGGAGTGCCAGTAGCAATGTTTTTATTGCCTACCATGTCGTCTATTAAGCATCAATACTTTAAATCGACCTAAAATTTGTTGTGCGGATATTCGAAATTCCAGGTATGGTTAGGTTAGGTTAGGTGGGTAGCTGCCCTGATAAGGAAAGCTCACTGGACAACACGAAGGGACCGTTGTGATACACATACACCAATAAATAATAACGGTGACTTAGCTCTAGCTACTTGAGAGAATCGATTGGTAGCAACCGATAAAGCTCCGAATGATAACTGATCTCAAATCTTTGATACATCCTCTCTGCGACCGAAGTACTTTCGCCTCAGTAGTTCTGCAAAGCTGGGCAATCAAGCACAAAGTGATTTGTGTTTCCACCTCATCATCTCCATACAGCTGCAGCAGGATGGAGTTTCCAGTATATTGAAACGAACGCATGGAAACCCATGGGACAGTGCCCTGTCAAACCTCAAACACCATTCATAGGTGAGGCTTAGTGCACCCAATATTTCAGCAGACCTCCTGCCATCCACTTTCGGCCAGAAAGATATTGCTACCCTGCAAGGACGTGGGTCCGCCCATCGTTTGCTGAGCTGACTCGAGACCCAGCTATGGAGGAACAATCCAAAGGTATCCAGCGGAAATCCAAAATCCCAGCCATTTTCATACGGTTTATTTTTACCGATGCGGGCTAAGAGATCCGCTGACAGTACCCGGTATATCACTATACTCTTAATTGTAAAATAATTCGATGAAATCGCAAGCGATGTTAGGCACTCCCAAACCACCCTCGATCGCACTGTAGTTGAGCTCAAGGCCTTGATAGCCGTTTGGATATCAGAGTAGATATTAAAAACAGGTTTGGAAGAAGCTATTACTTTTTTTTTTTTTTTTTTTTTTTTTTTTTCTGAAATAAACAGCCATCACAAGAAAATACTCAAGATCACATTATATTCAATGGCGATCTTTACAAAATCTAATTCAAAAGGATGGCTACAATTGATACACTTATCAATGAACAGCTAATCACTGAAACTCAAATGTGGAAGAATTTTGGACACTATTTTATTTTTGGGTGAAAGGAAGTCGAGCTTTCAAGGAGAAGGTTACATCTTGGTGAACGATGCACCCCTTTTTGGCATCTAAGATCTCATAAGCCATTAGATCCGATACTTAGAGATCATTTGAGAAAGTTAGGATTTCACAACAGCAGCACAAACGTTTACAAGTTCACTATCTTTCCCCAGACATGCAGAACGAGTTTAGAGATATTTGTGCAAAGCACGTGGGGAAATCTATATTAGATCAAGGCAAGAAAGCTAAGTATTTTGTTATATCGTTGATGCTATGCCATGTTGACTACGTTCATTTGCGCTAACTCCATTTCAATTCGGAAAGCAGCAAATTTTACAGTTCAAGAACGGTTTTTTGGCTTTCGTGAATTGTAACCAAAAAACTGGTAAGAAATCCGTTGATCTAATTTGCCATACTCTTGGTAAACATGAAATCCCATTAAAAGTTTGTCGTGCACAAGGGTACGATAACGGCGCCAATGGAAAGGAGCTTACAACGGAGCACTACGTCACATTCTCGAAAAAGACTCGAATGCTGATTACTCGCCTTGTGGCACCCACAGTCTCAATTTATGTGGTGCGATGCTGCATAATATTGTACGGCTGCTATTACTTTTTCGGAGTTGTACAAAAAGTTTTACTATTTCAGCAGCACTCCACAACGATGGGATATCTCAAAAAAAAAAAATGTACCGAGCTTTCTTCATATTCTTTCAGCCAAAAAGCCAAATTTGATTATCAAGCATTCGGCGATGTTTAGGGCATATACTCAGTACATCAACAAGTTAGAATCTATCTTGCTGTCCTCAATTTGGTTCAAAATACTGACTACCATTAATGAAAGAAACGTGGTCCTCCACGCTAGAGGACGCCGCCATAGATTTGAGTTCCGACATCTAGGTGCCTCATTAGCAGATTTGAAATAATTTAACGAATTCAAAAAACAGTTGGTATTTAAGAGTGAACATTTCGCCAAAGTTTCCGGATATTCGATAGAGAAAACCCAAAAAACGTTTTGAAGATAATGGGAATGAGGGATGATTATAGTTTTCACACAGAAACTTAATGATCTCATTTCACCTGCTAATGAAATCGTAAATTTTTGCTTTCACACAGAAGTAATGCTCGCATTAGTAGGAAGGATGAGATTGAGACATACCAATCATAGGCGCAGAACGATCCAAGGTGGGGCGCTATGTGTGACATACTACAAACAAAACAAACAATTCCCTGTACGTGTAAATTCGGATCGGACAAATGTCACCAAATCGAGTACTGCGCGGTAGTTGATGTATCAAATCAATAAAAAAGCGTTATAATCAGCTGTTCGATGCGGCCACCTTGTATCGTTCCGCCATGCAGACAATGACATTTGCTTTGAAAACTAAGACACGGAAACGGAAGCGGAAACGCTGCCAACAGAGTTGCATTTGTGCTTTTGAATTCATTAGGCATTCGATTAGCTACTAATGAAATAATATAGATTCGAATTTGTAGGGAAGATTGAGCTCAATAAGCGGCCTTAATGTAGAAAATTGCCTTATTATTCAATAAGCCGTCTGTGTGAAATTAGTATTACGGATGATCCAGAGTCTGATTTTAAAAAACAATACATTCTGGTGATCGTGATCGGTAATCACTGGCATTACTGAACGATTTGCAGCTATTGAGAACACGAAACGTTTTTCTTTTGTGGCAATTTGGAAGACATGGATGAAAGTATGTTCGGTGCGAGATGCAGTAAAATTTGTCGAAAAATACAAGTTGGACATTCTCAAAGCTTTGAATGCGAAATAATTCGCTGAAAACACATTACGAAAACAAATTTTGATTAAAGGTCTGTCACCATTGGAATTGCTAATGCCATCTACATATGTTCAAAATCTGACACTATTTCACCCAACATTGTGTGTTGCTTTGCGTATCTTTTGCACTATACCTGTCACTGTAGTAGTGCAGAACGTTCCTTCAGGTCCCTTCAAGATGCCAGTTTTCAGTTATGCCAGTATCGTTCCCTTTTGATAATTTATATATTTTTATAATTTCTTTTTCTTTATTTCATTTCAGCTGATTCTATTACTCACACCACTGAATATACACAAGAGCACGCTTTTATTATTTCGAGTAGCAAAACAAAATTAATCAATCCTTAAATAAAATAATTTTATTGTAACGAAAATGTGGCCGAGGTCGGTATTAAAGTTAGCAATAGACTTTATGTATGGCAACAAGCAAACGTGATCGTAATTCGCAGGCATGTCTACTTTGGGATGGCGCCGAAGAAATCGAATATGGTTCTGGCCGGCAAGCAAAAAATGGCCACCCAGCCACAACAAAACGTGGCCAACAGCTTTCAGCTTTTATGCCACAAGAATTAGGTACACAAAGACTTGCAACAGCCATCCAAGGAACTCCCTTGCGATTATGATACACTCAGTCACACTAATTCCAATTAAAGTCTCAAATATACGATGATAAAAGCCGTGAAACCAAGAAAAATGCAGGAATTGACTTCTTCGAGGTGTAAGTATCATTATTCGCGCAGAGTTGGAGCTGTTAGCGCTGGTAATATCATGTTGGGATAAAAAACCAATGTAGTGGTCTCAATACTGTGTTATTATCCAAAAAGTGCATGCCGGAATGGAGCCTGCAGACAGAAAAGCGGGCTTTCATGTTAGCGCAAATTGTTTCAGAGCAACTGATGACTATATCGCTTATGGTATAGGCGAACAACGTAAAGATATTACACAATATATACTAACAATAAAATGTGGCGGCTAAATAGTCATTTTGCATTGTATGCTGTTAGAGATGGACTCTATACACAGTTGAGCGCATATGGACCATTTGATATAGGTCGGTAAACATTTTCACGATGAAATTGGTACAATTGTCGCGGAAGATTAGTCGGTGATATGCCAGGTTTCTGCGAGGCGAGAAAACTGGAGAGATCAGGGAGGTAGCTGTTTATTCTGTTGCAGAGCTCATCGATCTGTGGGCCTGAGCATGTGGCCATTAGTGTGCAGTCATCGGCGTATGAGACGATAGTGACTCCTTCTGGTGGTGAAGGTAGCTTAGATAGTGAGAAATTAAACAAAGTGTGGGGATAAGACACCACACTGTGGCACCCCTTGTTAATTCTTCTTGGTTTTGATGTTTCGTTTCTAAATTGGCCAAGAGACAGGCTGAAGACATGTGCTAAGTATTTGAAACCCTCTTTCCTAGGCTTTTTAAGCATCGGCATGGCTATGCCTTCTGGGCCCACTGCTTTGGATGGTTTTAGAGTGACCAATGGCATCTCCACCTCTCTGGCGGCTATGGTAATTGGTGACGCGCTGAATTTATGTTTATATGCGTGTCTGTTGGCCCTCCGGATATATCTTCGTTGACCGTAGAAGGCATTACATATTGGCGGCAGAAAGCGCTCGCGCATTTTTTCGAATTCGACAGCACTTTATCGCCGAAGGCGATGGAAACTTTGTCATTGTGCTTAGGCGGATCGATAGGGACTTTACGGCGTGGACCCGAGTTATCCCCACACGGCCGAGAGAGGGTACAACCTCTTAGGTGCCTTCTCCCATTCACCCGCTTGTGTTCATCCACAAGCAATCTGATGCGTTGGGTTTATATCCCTATTTGGGGGTCGCCTGGGTCGAGCTGTCTTATAAGGCCAGTTCTCTCGCTAAATTTGCGCGCCTCCGCCGGGAAGGGGGCCGAATTTCGGGAATTCTCCCCGGCGGGAATGAAACGTGCCGAGGCCGGATTCAATGACCTTGTGGAAAGCACGCTCCCTTGGCGGGCATCAGTTGGGATAGGGAGGGCAACAAAGAGGTTGTCTGTAAAAGATTTGTATTCATGCCCACATTGATTTTTTTAAGTTTATGAAAGTGCGTTTTTTATGTAACGATGAAGTCGGCGGTGTCCTCGAACGAAATAAGTATAGGCAGGTGGTCGGATGCCCAATGTACATCGGCTGCCAGTTGACGCAGTTTACGAGTTCTGCGCTCACGATTAAGATATCCGGCGAACTGTGACAGTTTCCTACCATAGCATGGGGGCGTCTCAGTTTATTGTGCAGAACGCCGTTTACTTCTATTTGATCACGCTAACATCTCACCCCTACTGTCCGCCGCAAGTTTGAGTGACATAGATCGTGAGGGCGTTAAAGTCGCCTAAGCAGAATGCGATTGTTGCCAGTAAGTAGGGCGCTACTATTAGGGCGGTATCCACTGGGGCAACAGGTGGCAGGAGGCGAGATGGCCTTGACGTTCTAAGACATTGTCCCTGCGGTCGATGCCAGGATCAAATATATGATATTGCACAGAGTGGTGTATGATAAACGGGAGGCCTCCATTCCGCTCATGCGATCTTTTCTGTGGACATTATACCCAGAACAGGTTTGCAGTGCAGATCTTGCTGTGAGTTTAGTCTCTTGAATCGCAGCAATGCGGATGTTGTGCCGCTTCATGAAATCGACTATCTCCGTGATCTTCCCATTAGTCCATTTACAGTTTAACTGCAGATTTCTGAAGTGCATAGGGTGAGACGTCGCCACTCTGGGAGTAAGTGACGGGTGACTACGCCTGGGTTGAGGAAGGCCAGGACGCAACTGCTGTTGTGGCCCTGGTACTGGGTGTCCTTGGGCACGCATTGTGGTACCCGTTAATTTGGGTTTGCGACCTGGCAACATGGCGCAATGAAACCCGTCGGGGGGTTGCCGTCGCGGAGACCAGAACATCTAGGAAGTGGCACCGCCTAAGGCAGGAGCTGCATTGGGCGGCTGTCGCAAAAATATATTGTGTGCTGGCAAACGGTGCAAACGGGGTTACGGACTAAGAGTCTGACCTACACGATTGCTGCTGTAAAAAGAGTGAGAAGAGACGGGAGGCAGGGGCTGATGCTCACCATTGCTACCGACTCTACTGCGGAGTATAGTAGTTATGAGTGGTAGCAGCTGTTTGAGTTGTTTTGGCGCCGCGGGGCGCGAGCAGCAGCGGGTACTAGTTGTAGCGTTGTTGAGCAGCTGGGCTGCTGGAAGGTGAGCGCTAAGGCTAGACTCCGGTACGCCCTTGGACGTGAACAGCAAGGAGCCACGTGGACGTCGGGTTCTGGGATCAAGCCCAGAACAACCCTGTCCGATGCAACCATCCCTTACACGAGACACACTGAACAGAGTATGACCGTCGAAAAAGATTCTTTTCCGGCAGATGCAGCAAAACCCTTTCTCAGGACCGGGGTCAGGAGTTGGACCCGGATTGGATTCGATACCTCCCCGGAATATGGAGCAGTCCCGCTGCAGGGAGCTGCTGGGAGGATGACAATTTGTGGGAGGGACGCACACAAATTAAATAGGGTTACACTGAAATGACAGTCCTTGTCGGGAAAAATTCCGAGTCGCTCCGGTACATAGAACCGACTGCCTTGGGAAGCGAATTACTTGGGATTTACTCATTTGGCATGGTAATGATGAAGCAAATGCAAAGGTATTGATTGGTAAGGGAACTGCCCTGCTACGTAAAGTTAATTTGGAATTGAAACAAGATAAGGCATCGGAAGGGAACTGTAGTGTCATACGCGTACGTGCTGGTGCAAATGTCAACGAAGTTTCTTTGGAAGGTGTGACGCCAGCTAATAATGGTATATATCGCATTGAGGCTGATATCGATTGCAAACAAGTGGGTGCTGAATCCCTTCGAACGCCCCGTTTGCGGATACGTGTTCTTTAAAACTAATTTGACATGTATGATTTATTCGTATTAAATTTTATTTAGCTTAATATTTTTGTTTGGTTAATATGTTATTAAATTTAACATTGTACTAAATTATATTTTGATTTAATTAAGTTAATTTCAAACATTATAGATTGATTAATCATGACTAAGAAGACAAGATGATTCAAAACTTATGAGGTGGGTTTGGTCAAAGGCTGAGGTATGCTCAAGTCAATCCAGAGTCGGATGGAGGTCCCACTTCCCCCACCCTAAATAAATACACAATGAATTTAGTGTTTCGATTTCGAACACACACACACACACGCGGCTCTCAGGCTAAAATATCCACAACCTTGAATCCAGGAGAGAGAGAGAGGGGGAGAGGTGTTTACTAAGTAGGGTCGCTGATATTATAATCCAAGGACGGGCGGCTCTCCGCAGGAGAGAGAGAGATAGAGTGCTAGCTAGCGGTGGCCGAGATGGTGGAGACGACGGTGGCTCTCGCTATGGGGGCGCTAACGGCGGTAGTAGTGACGGCGGTAGTTGGGATCACGCCCGAAGGGAGAGTACTGGACGGCGGTGGCTCTCACCAAATAGCTATGACAACGGGTGGCTAGGCTTCGGGATGGGATGTCCGTGGATCGGGATCGTGGCGGCGATGGTACCTACGGCGAAGTGTCTTTATTAGTATGAGATTAATCTAACTACAATATATTGGCTCGGGTATTCGGCTAGGGTAGTAGGGGAGTTTGTCCCGCCGCAGGCGTTGGGAAGTGTTCCCCTCTTACCTGAGCCGTATGTCCGTGCATTACCCTTCCTCGGAGTAGTAAGGGGGGTGAGCCCCGTCTTACTCAGAGGAGATGATCACCAAATATTAGGGTTGCCCAATAGGCCGGGGAAGTTCCATCGGCAGAACCGACCTTGTAACTTTACCCCCCCGTCGACCCAAAGAGAGCCCCTACATGTATTTATATTGGCTCGGCAGTCTGCCAGGGTAGTGGGGAAATCCGCCCCGCCACTGGCGTTGGGACGGGTTTCCTTCCTACCCGAGAAGGCTGCTCGTGCATTACCTTTCCGATGAGTAATAAGGGGTGTAAATCCCGTCTTACTCACCGGAAATGTGGGTAAACCTGCGGGGCGTCCGATAAGCAGGGGGGGCGTACCATCGGTGGAACCGACCTTGTAACGCACCCTCCTAACCCAAAGGGCACCCCTTGTCGACCGCCAACGGCAGCCGACACGCACTTCACTTACCTACGGCGAAGTGTGCCTGGTGTGTTCCGGCCAATCACTTTATTCATATGTAAATATGAACATGTTGGGAATTACGCTCGTATTGTCGCGCACGGCGCGCCACGAGTGAAAATTCCCAAGCATTGTGCGTTGACCATCGCTGGCTTGCCTTGTGCTTGCGCGATGGTTGTTGGGCCGGTATGTATGTATATATGTATGTCGGTACATACACTACTAGGGGTGGGCAGTAAATGGAAAATATAGTGTTAGGGGTGGGCGCTAAAAATATAAAATATAAAAAAAAGATATTGTGGCGTAGCATTTGCTACGTTACAGTCTCCCTCCTACTTCGGCGGACGAAAGGTTGTGGTATTCTAGAGTTTTGGCCCCAGAGGCCTGCACTACCATGGGCAGGGCCCAGGTAAATTTTACCATCGATTGAATCCGATGGCTCGGCCGACATGTGTGTACATGTGTTCTCTTATGTTTTCTTTATTTATTTTATTTATTTTTTTTTCTTCTTCATAATATGTACATTTCATTTCCATTTCCTTTTTAAATTCATATTTCATAAAATTTACATTTCAAAAATTACATTTCATTCAAAAAAAAATAATTCCTTAATAATATGTACATTTCATTTCCTTTAAACGTATATATACATTTCAAAAATTTTAACATTTTATATACAGCAAAATATTGAACTAGGGTGTCTCCTATTTTTCTTCAACGTTGGCGAACCGTACCACCTTGGACTGTCCTTGTGTCTTCACTCTGGCGTGATTTTCATCTATCCTTTGTGCTGTGACCCAATGGTTTCGCTTCCATTTAAACCTCCATCTCTGTGGGTTGCCTTTCGGTCGTTCTAGTATTAGCCCGGCGAACGTGTCTTGATCGGGTTTTGACGTCGTGCCATCGGGTGGATCTCGAATTCGTTCGTCTTGTGTCGTCTCGTGACTGGTTGTTTCGTTGCACACAATGGCATTTAGATGGCCGACTACTAATGGTGGGCCCCAAAAGATTTTTACGTCCAGTATGCGTGGCTTGTTTGGTGGCCACGGTACTGCCTCAAATGGAGGTTTCCATGGCCCTACGGGCACTGGCTCATCCGGTGGGTTGTGTCTTTGTTTAGTGTTCCGTGATGCGTGTGTCATGGTTCCTGCTGTTGGAGAACCTGAGGAGAGATAAAAATACATTTTTCGAGTGTTAACTTTTGGTATTGCTGGACTACATGTTGGTTAGTGACTACTGGGGAATGGTTTTAAGTCTTGTAGGTGGGCATGAGTTTGTCGTTCATTGCCTTGCTCTGTTCGCATAAGCTTGACCGTATTTGTTGAGACGAACCCGGCAACAGTGTACGGGCCCGAGAATTTGGGGGCAAGTTTTTGTGCGAAGTGATCGACGGCTGACGAAAGGGGGTGGTCTCTTTTCATCACCCGGTCCCCTACTCGTGGCTTCCACGGTCGTCTGCGAAGATCATAGTATTTCTTTTGTTGTTTTGACGCTGTGGCTAGGTGTTTCGATATTTCCTTCCATAATTCGGTAACGAGTGGTTGTACCGTGGGCGGTTCTTCGGGTACCGTATCTTGTGATCGCGCTTCTCTTGGTCCAACGATGTTGCGGTTAAAGTTGATTTCGGCGGCGGATGTGTGCGTTGATTCGTGTTGCGCAGTATTTAGGGCGAAGGCGATTTCTGGTAGTTGCTGGTCCCAGTTCCGATGGTCTTGTTTTGTACGCTGTGCTATCATCGTTTTGACCACGCGATTAACGCGTTCGGTGGGGTTTTCGTGCGGGGCGTATGCTGCGGTGAATCGATGAGTGATGTTATGATCCTTCAGGAACGTCGTCAAGGTGTTTGCGACGAACTGCTTACCGTTATCGCTGAGGAAGATGGCTGGGCATCCGAAGTGATAGATTATCCTTTCTCTGAGTGCTTTAATGACGGTAGCGGTGGTGGCGCTGCGTACGGGGACCAGCTCGACCCACTTAGAAAATTTGTCGACCAGGACTAGTAAGCATGTGTTTCCCTGCCGTGACCGCGGGAGTGGCCCTACAAAGTCGGCTGTGACAATCTCCCATGGTCGTGAGCATTGCATTGTGGCCATCAGTCCGGCGGGGCGTTTTTGTTCTACCTTATACGCTGCGCAGGAGAGGCACCTGCGCACGTAGTTGGCTACGTCTCGGTACATCCCTGGCCAGTAGTAATTTTGTTGTGCTCGTTTCAAGGTTTTCTTAATACCCAGGTGTCCTGCGGTGGCGGCGTCGTGGACTTCTTGCAAGATACCGGTCTTCTGGTTGGTCGGAATGCAAAGCTTCCACTGTGGCGCTCGGCTGAGGGGATTTTTCGGTGCTACATGTCGGAACAGCCGGTCGTTAATCACTTGGAAGTCGGGATTCTGCTTCGGATTTTTGCGTACCTGCAGTATCCTCTTGTCGTACCAGTCGTTGTTGTTCGTACTGATGGTGAATAGTGTGCTTACCCCTGGGTTTGTGTCTGATAACGGGCATCTGGAAAGAGCGTCGGCTACCACGTGAGGGTGCCCTTCCGATATTCTATAGTGAAGTTAAATTGTTGCAGCTCCAGGGCCCACCTGGCCAGTCGTCCTGATGGGTTCTGCAACTTGTGGAGCCATTTTAGCGAATGGTGGTCGGTGACTACGGTAAATTGGTATCCTTCTAAATATGGCCTCATCTTGCGTATTCCCCATAGTACAGCCAAGCATTCTTGTTCGGTAGCGGAATACCGTTTTTCTAATTCCGTGAGACTCCGGCTGGCATACGCTACTACCCTCTCCTGGTCGGTATGGCGTTGGAAAAGCACAATGCCTAGCCCTTCGCCACTTGCGTCGGTCTGTAGCACAAACGGCCTAGCGAAGTCAGGGCAGCAAAGAATTGGCGCGCTGGTGAGTCTAGTTTTGAGGGTTTCAAATGCATCTTGTTGTGGTTGCCCCCATTCCCATTTCTGGCCCTTTTTGAGGAGGCGATTAAGCGGTGCGGCAAGTGTTGAGAAGTTTTCCACGAAGCGACGGTACCATGATGCAAGTCCAAGGAAGCGGCGTAGTTCTCGTATGGTTTGCGGTGGCGGCATATCCTTCACGGCGGCTACTTTCTTTGGGTCGGTGTGGATACCTTCGCGGCTGACGATGTGGCCTAAGTAGTTTAGCTCTCGTTGCGCAAAGCTGCATTTGTCGAAGTTAATCAGCATTTTGTGCTTCTGTAGCCTTCTGAAAACCTCACGTAGGTAGGCCATATGTTCGGAGAAGGTGTTGCCGAGTACGATGATGTCGTCTAGGTAGGCGAATACTTTTGGTTGTAGCTCGGGGCCTAGGATGGCATCTAAGGCTCGTTGGAATGTAGCGGGGGCGGAGTGGAGGCCGAACGGCATCACTTTCCATTGGTAGAGTCCCCTGCCGGGAACGGTAAAAGCGGTGAGTGGGCGTGATTTCTTGGCTAGTGGGATCTGCCAATAACCATTTTTTAAGTCGATGGTTGAGATGTATTTTGCGTCGCGAAGTTGGTCTAGTGTTGCTCCAATCTGAGGTAGAGGGTAGGCGTCAGGCTCGCTGGCGGCGTTAAGCTGACGGTAGTCAATGCACATCCTCCAGGTTCCCTGTTTCTTCCTGACCAACACGATGGGCGAGCTGTATGCGCTCTTCGACGGCTCTATTCTTCCATTTGCGAGTAGTTCGTTGACCTCGGCGTTAATCACTTGCTGCATGGCCGGGTTGCGCGGGTAATATCGTTGTTTTAGCGGTTTGTTGTGTCTGAGAGTGATGACATGTTCTGCGGCGGTACTCGGCCCTTTCAGGTGTGCGGATGTCTCTTGCTGTGTCTCTACGAGCTCAAGGAGTTCCCTTTTTTGTTCTTCGCTGAGATGTTCGATTTCCCTAATGCAATGCAGGGTGGCGTATGTGTCTCCTTTCGTTGCACTGGCTGGGGAAAGGGGCTTTCCATCCAGTGAGAAGGTAACGTTCCGTTTTGCCATAAAATCCATACCCAGGATGACGCTCTCGGCCAAGTAAGGAATAACAGATACCAGCGTACGGGTGGTTTGGCCGTTGTACTTGATGTTGACTGGGTAGGAGTGGGTGCTGGAGATGCACGATTGATCGGCGAGTTGCACGTTGCGACGGTTGTGTAGCGGTGAAATCTTTCGTCGCTCCAAATGACTCCTGACCTTCTCATCGATATACGTTAGGGTGGCCCCAGTGTCAATCAGGGCGCGGCATGTTAATCCTTCGATGGATACCTGGGCGTAAAAGCGTCCGTCGTTTTGCTTCCTTCTCGCCACGGGTGATGGTGTTGCGGATGTTTTCGGTTCATCTTGGTTCATTCCGTGGCAAGCGCAATCCCTGGAGAGCGTTCCGTCTCGGCCGCACCTGGAGCAAAAAAGTCGTCTCTTGTTGGTGCACTGGAAGCGGCGGTGGCCGCGTTTCTTGCATCGCCAGCAGGTCTTCCTTGCGTCGTACCGGTTAGTGAGGGTGGACAGTGAGTGCGTTAGTTGGTCATCCCGCTCTCCAGCTCCTCGATTATTACTGTGCTCAAGCTATGCGCTACCAGTCGGTTCTGTTTGGATTCCTCGCTTCGCAGCAATTCGTACTCGTCGGTGAGCTCCATGAGCTGTTCTATTGTTTGGAATTCGCTCCGCTTCACAAAAAGTCGATATTCCACCCGTAGGCCGTCGTATATGCGTTCTAGGTGATCTTCCCTGCATAAGGTCGGGTGTTGGCGAATCATCGTCTGGAGGGCGAGGATATAGTCTTTGGCCTTCTCTCTGCCCGTCTGTTTTCGCTGGCGGATAGCGTGTTCTAGCTGGCTAATGTGTCGCTTTGGCAAAAAGAATTTTCCGGCTTCAGAGCGGAAGTCAGCCCATGTTTGTAGTTGTTGTTTTCGCACGCGGAACCATTGAAGGGCTTTGCCACGCAGGATCTCTGGAAGGGTTGGGAGGAGCTGATCTGGCTGAATCAAATAGCATTCTGCCAGTTCCTCAATCCTTTCCAGGAAGTCGTATAATGCGTCGCCCCCAGCGTAATGTACATCCCAGCGGCGGACTGTATTCATGACCTCCGTGTTACTTATGCCGCCCTGCTCGCGCTGGGGGGATGTTGGTTTGACTTTGATGGCCGGCGTGATATTGATGGTAGATGTGGCTGGCCTGGCCTCTTCGGCGGCGATCTCCATCTCTACCTCTCTCAGAAGATTTTCCGTCGACTTACGCTTGCGTTGGTCTCGGACGTATGCGCTGAGTGTGTTGCGCAATTCGGCGACGGTCTGTCCTTCGGTGTAGATTCGGTAGCGTTTGCATTCTTCGATTAGCCTCTCCTTTTTCAGCAAGTAAATCCAGCCTAGAGAGTCGACGTTGAGCGTGGTGGTGGTGGTTTCCCTTATCTTTGTGTTAATTGTTGGTTGTGTGTTCGGTGAACCCGTTCCTACAGTGTTGGTGCTCTCGTTGGTTTTGGCACAGTCGCCTGAGGAGACGGGTCCCTGCTCGGGCGCCATTTATGAGGTGGGTTTGGTCAAAGGCTGAGGTATGCTCAAGTCAATCCAGAGTCGGATGGAGGTCCCACTTCCCCCACCTAAATAAATACACAATGAATTCGTGTTTCGATTTCGAACACACACACACACACGCGGCTCTCAGGCTAAAATATCCACAACCTTGAATCCAGGAGAGAGAGAGAGGGGGAGAGGTGTTTACTAAGTAGGGTCGCTGATATTATAATCCAAGGACGGCGGCTCTCCGCAGGGAGAGAGAGAGATAGAGTGCTAGCTAGCGGTGGCCGAGATGGTGGAGACGACGGTGGCTCTCGCTAAGGGGGTCGCTAACGGCGGTAGTAGTGATGGCGGTAGTTAGGGATCACGCCCGAAGGGAGAGTACTGGACGGCGGTGGCTCTCACCAAATAGCTATGACAACGGGGTGGCTAGACTTCGGGATGGGATGTCCGTGGATCGGGATCGTGGCGGCGATGGTACCTACGGCGAAGTGTCTTTATTAGTATGAGATTAATCTAACTACAATATATTGGCTCGGGTATTCGGCTAGGGTAGTAGGGGAGTTTGTCCCGCCGCAGGCGTTGGGAAGTGTTCCCCTCTTACCTGAGCCGTATGTCCGTGCATTACCCTTCCTCGGAGTAGTAAGGGGGGTGAGCCCCGTCTTACTCAGAGGAGATGATCACCAAATATTAGGGTTGCCCAATAGGCCGGGGAAGTACCATCGGCAGAACCGACCTTGTGGCTGCGTTGATGTGATGGACTGTATGTGATTATGAATGTGATGATGCTATTGAAGGATTGTATGTGATGTTGTGTGCTGATGTGATGATTAATGGACTGTGTGAGTGATAATGGACTGTATGTGATGTTGAAGACATGAGTGTTTGATGATGTGATCTCGATATTAATGGACTGTATGTAATGTTGATGAGTGGACTGGTTGATGTGTGATAATGTATTAACGGATTGTATTTGATGATTTTAATGATGGGATGATTTTATGGCTGTATGTGTGTTGTGATGACCAGTTGTTGTTGTTGTTGTTGTTGTAGCAATGCTCGCCCCACCTAATAGCCGCGACCGATCACAAATTGTCATCAATATCCTCTAACGGGAGTCCAAGGAAACTTGCCGTTTCAACAGGGGTGGACCATAAGGAAAGGGGTGTTAGAGGCGTTGGTTCCACATTACAATTAAAGAGATGGTTGGTGTCATGTGGGGACACATTGCAAGCGGGGCATACATTTTGTATGTCGGGGTTGATTCTGGATAGGTAAGAGTTTAACCTGTTACAGTATCCAGAACGAAGTTGAGCAAGAGTGACACGCGTTTCCCTGGGGAGTATGCGTTCCTCTTCTGCGAGTTCTGGATATTTTTCTTCAAGTACTGGATTCACCGGGCAATTCCCGACATAAAGGTCCGACGCCTGTCTATGGAGTTCACCAAGGACCTGCTTGTGTTTTTTCGCTTCATACGGCTGGGTTCTCAGGTGCCGTATTTCCTCAAAATGCTTACGGAGATGACTCCTTAGGCCCCTAGGCGGTGCTGGTTCGTCAATCAGATGTCTGTTGGGATGCCCAGGTTTCTGGGTATTCAACAGAAACTGTTTGGTCAGCATCTCATTTCTCTCCCTGATGGGGAGTATTCTCGCCTCATTATGCAGATGGTGTTCTGGGGACATAAGAAGACAGCCCGTGGCGATTCTGAGAGCAGTATTTTGGCAGGCCTGTAGTTTCTTCCAGTGGGTGGTTTTTAGGCTTGGCGACCATATGGGTGACGCGTAGCACGTAATCGGCTGGCTAATTGCTTTGTATGTGGTCAAGAGCGTTTCTTTATCTTTTCCCCAGGTACTGCCAGCAAGGGATTTGAGGATTTTATTACGGCTCTGAATTCTTGGAACAATTGCGGTTGCGTGCGCACCAAAATGTAGATCCTGATCAAACGTCACACCCAAGATTTTGGGGTGTAGGACAGTCGGTAGCGTAGTGCCATCGACTGGATGTTCAATATGGTCGACATTTGGGGCGTCCATGTTGTAAATAAGGTCGCGGAAGATTTAGTCGGTGACAATGCCAGGTTTCGCGAGGCGAAAAAACTGGAGAGATCAGGAGATAGCCGTTTATTTTATTGCATAGCTCATCGATCTTTGGGCCTGGGCCTGTGGCCATTATTGTGCAGTCATCGGCGTAGGAAACGATTGTGACTCCTTCCGGTGGTGAAGGTAGCTTAGATATGTAGCAAATTAAACAAAAGCGGGGATAGGACACCACCCTGTGGCACCCCTTGTTTAATTCTCCTTTGTTTTGATGTTTCGTTTCTGAATTGCACCGATGCCTGCCGACCACCCAGATAATTTGCGGTCCACCTTTTAAGACATGGGGGAAGGGTAGACCCTTCCAGGTCTTGCAGTAACGAGCCATGGTTGACCGTATCAAAAGCTTTTGATAGGTCTAACGCTACGAGTACTGTTCTATGGTGGGGATATTGATTCAAACCGCAATTTATCTGGGTGCTAATGACATTTAGCGCGGAGGTAGTGCTATGGAGTTTTCTGAAGCCATGCTGATGAGGGGCTAGCTGCAAATGTGCTTGGAAATAAGGGAGCAAAATGGCTTCAAGCGTCTTTGCCACTGGCGATAGGAGAGATATCGGACGATATGACTCACCTACGTTAGCTGGTTTCCCAGGCTTTAGTAGCGGGACCACCTTGGCCATTTTCCATTTCTCGGGTATGACAAAGGTGGAAAGAGACAGGTTGAAGACATGCGCTAAATATTTGAAACCCTCTTTCCCTAGGTTTTTAAGCATCGGCATGGCTATGCCGTCTGGGCCCACTGCTTTGGATGGTTTAGCGCGACCAATGGCGTCCTCAACCTCTCTAGCGGTGATGGTAATTGGTGACGCGCTGAGTTTGTGTTTATGTGCGTGTCTATTGGCTCTCCGTCTATCTTTGTCGACCGTAGGATGCATTATATATTGTCGGCAGAAAGCGCTCGCGCATTTTTTCGCATCCGACAGCACCTTATCGCCAAAGGCGATGGAAACTTTGTCTTTGTGCTTAGTCGGATTCGATAGGGACTTTACGGTGGACCAAAGTTTACCTACACCGGTAGAGAGGTTACAACCTCTTAGGTGCTCTTCCCATTTCGCCCGCTTGTGTTCGTCCACAAGCAATCTGATGCGTTGGTTTATATCCCTTATTTGGGGGTCGCCTGGATCAAGCTGTCTTATAAGGTCGCGTTCCCTCGCTAAGCTCGCGGCTCTCCGCCGGGAAGTGGGGCCGGATTTCGGGAATTCTCCCGGCGGGAATGAAATGTGCCGAGGCGGATTCAATGACCTTACGGAAGGCACGCTCCCCTTGGCGGGCATCAGTCGGGATAGGGAGGGCAGCAAAGCTGCTGTCTGTTGCAGATTTATATTCTTCCCACTTTCCTTTTTTGAAGTTTATGAAAGTGCGTTTTCGGTGACGATGAAGTCGGCGGTACGCTCGAACGAAATAAGTATGGGCAGGTGGTCGGATGCCAATGTTACCATCGGCTGCCAGTTGACGCAGTTTACGAGTTCTGCGCTCACGATTGAGATATCTGGCGAGCTATGACAGCTTCCTACCATACGTGTGGGGGCGTCTCCGTTTATTGTGCAGAACGTCGTTTCGTCTATTTGATCCGCCAACATCTCACCCCTACTGTCCGCCCGCAAGTTTGAATGCCATAGGTCGTGATGGGCATTGAAATCAGCCTAAGATAATGCGATTGTTGCCAGTGAGTAAGGCCTCGATATTAGGGCGGTATCCACTGGGGCAACAGGTGACAGGAGGGATGTAGATGTTGATGATTTCTAGATTTGCATCGCCTGACCGGACAGATAGGCCTTGACGTTCTAAGACATTGTCCCTGCGGTCGATGCCAGGATCAAATATATAGTATTGCACAGAGTGGTGTATAATAAACGCGAGGCCGCCTCCGTTTCCGCTCTCGCGGTCTTTCCTGTGGACATTATAACCAGAGCAGGTCTGCAATGCAGATCTTGCTGTGAGTTTAGTCTCTTGAATCGCAGCAATGCGGATGTTGTGCCGCTTCATGAAATCGACTATCTCCGTAATCTTCCCAGTTAGTCCATTACAGTTTAACTGCAGAATTCTGAAGTGCATGAGGGGTGACGCCGCCACTCTAGGGGTAAGTGACGGGTGACTACGCCTAGGTTGTGGAAGGCCAGGACGCAATTGCTGTTGTGACCTTGGGACTGGGCGCCCTTGGGCAAGCATTGGGGTACCCGGATGATTTGGGTTTGCGACCTGGCAACATGGCGCGATAAAACCCGTCGAGGAGTTGCCGTCGCGGAGACCAGAACATCTAGGAAAGTGGCACCACCCAAGGCAGGAGCTGCATTGAGCGGATGTCGCAAACCTATATATTCTGTGCTGGCAGACGGTGCAAACGGAGGCAGGGACTAAGAGTCTGTTTCCCTGACCTGCACGATTGCTGCCAGAAAAGAGGGGGGGGAGAAGAAGACGGGGGCAGGGGCTGATGCTCAGCATTCTACCAGCTCTACTACAAAGGTAGTAGTTATGAGTGGTATCAGCTGTTTGAGTTGTTGGCGCCGTGGGGCGCGAGCAGCAGCAGATACTTGTTGTGGCTTGCTGAGCAGCGAAGCTGCTGGAAGGTAGTGGGGATACGCTTAGGCGTAGACTACGGGACGCCCTTGGGCGTGAGCAGCAAGGAGCCACAAAAGATTTATAAAAGTTACGTGGACGTCGGGTTTTGGGATCAAGCCCAGAACAACCTGTCCG
Organism: Eurosta solidaginis; assembly: GCA_029619165.1. NCBI lineage: Eukaryota > Metazoa > Arthropoda > Insecta > Diptera > Tephritidae > Eurosta > Eurosta solidaginis. The sequence goes on along the minus strand of JARSSU010016850.1, from coordinate 42,923 downwards.
ATGCAACCATCCCTTGCACGAGACACACTGAACAGAGTATGACCGTCCTAAAAAGATTCTTTTCTGGCAAATGCAGCAAAACCATTTCTCAGGACCGGGTCAGGAGACGGACCCGGATTGGGTTCGATACCTTCCCGGAGTAAGAGAATATGTAGCAGTCCTGCTGCAAGGAGCTGCTGGGAGGATGACAATTTGTGGGAGGGACGAAACAAATTAAATGGGGTCACACTGAAATGACAGTCCTTGGTCGGGAAAAATCCCGAGTCGCTCCGGTACATAGAACCGACTGCCTTGGGAAGCGTGATGACCAGTTCGAATGTATGTGTTGCCCGTTGGTTTTGTTTCTTTGCTGGTTTTTATGTATGCTGATAATAACCTCCTTAAATTTTGTTTAATTTATCCAAAACTGATATTGGCAAATGGCAACAATTTAAAAAAAGGTGCTGTTTTCTCCAACTTAAATTTTCTCGGCACGAATGGACCAAATGTTTTCGGGGCAGTGAGGACCCGGGGTAGTCGGGCGGGATCGCACGCAAATAAAAGAACTAAAAAAAAAGAATTAGTACCGAGCAATTACAATTTATTTATAAAATATAACCAAAGGAATTAGCGACGAGCTACTATATTGTTTATACAAGTGAAATACTCACAAACTTCCTGTTCGTAAGAAAAGTTAATTACTTCACAATATAAATGGCAATTCCGTTTCAATATGCAGTAGTGCAATTAGCAAGAAATTAATTGAAACTCAAAATGTAAAGGATATATGGTAGGATAACTCACCTGTGAGATAGCTGCTGGCGCTCGAACATTCTAAACAGAAGTGAAGAGTCTAAAACGAAAAAGGTCCGCACCACCTGCCGATAGCTAACTTTCGTCGAGTTTTTCCCCTTTGAAGTTAGCGCTCGGCAGGGGTGGGCCGTTACCGGTAAATAATAATATTGCTGAAAATGTGCATTAGGGTGGTCGCGAATATTTAGGCTGGTGGCTTAAACAATATATTTTTTTTAGTTTTTTTATCATAAGTACCTGAGAATGAAAAGACAAATAATTATTAGCTTTTTAAAGAAATAAAATTTTAATGAATACATAAAGAAAAGCAATACGATATATATGTAAATAGGTTAGTTAGAATAAATTATGTAAATATACTTTATTTCTAGAAATGAAATTTTAATGAACAATGAAGACATTAAAAAAAGTTATCAGATATATACGTAAATAAGTAAAACTAAGTTAGAATAAATAATGTGATATATATATATAATTGGACGATTGGAGAATTTTTTATAGTCTTTTATCATAAGTACTATATAAACGTGTACATATATTGAATAATAAAAAAATTTTATATACATCTGTATTCAACGCTTTTATTTAATTGTCTGATCAACGCCCTAGATTGATGAGCGTTGTGATGACTAGTACCTAGGACCTACCAACGCCTGCAACACCCCTCTCATTATGGTCTACCCCTGTTGAAAAAGCAAGTTCCATTGGACTCCCTTTAGAGGACATTGATGACAATTTGTTAATGGTCGCACCCATTATTATTACTTGATGTAAGTATTGTTTTCAATAAAACGGTTTAATTTTAAAATTATTTTATTTCATTTTCAATAAACGTGGGAATTATTAAATTCTGTTTTTCGCTGCCTAAGATAATAGTTTTCATTCTATCAGGTTCTTTATAACTGCTAAATTATCTCTTAAATTTATATTAGCCGTTTTTATCTTTTACAAAGTCTGAACTCTTTGCGTAGTCACCAGCAATAAGAGCAAAGCAAGTTTCTTAGATAAGGCATCCAATTCTAGTTCGCTGGTTGCTCCCCGACTTGAACTAAATTCTAAAACAATAATTGGATCCCACGTCTGATCATATTTGGGTTGTTGTGATTTTATTACTGACACTCCTCTGCAGAATTTCTTGATGGTGGTCTCTCTCAATATCCCACGTTGACAATAAGGAGATAGCCGATCTGTAGGTATTAAGAGTCCCATGCCAATAGTAGTAAAAACTCCGGTACAGCCGCAAACGTAGGTTCAAAGGCTGAGAGATGCTTGTCTTACAAAACGTGTACCAAGAAATAATCGTCTTGTTGTACTGTTTTAGTGCATTTTCAGATAAAGATGCTAAAATATATTGCATCGATTTACTCGGTGACCTTTTCTTAATAAATGCTACCCTGATAATTTGCCTGCAATCAAGGTTAGTTATTTCCATGCTGGGTGAAATTCTCTGAAAAGAGAACGCAGGAGAAAAATATACCGCTTTAAGCTCAATCGTTGGTTTGTAGGTAATTCATTAAACAGTGGAAACCAAAGCCTAGATTGCCAATTTGGTACAACTACAACCCCTTAAGCTTGGTCATTAATTATTTTTCTGATTACTTTTAGTACAAGCGCAAAAGGAGGAAAAGCATAGAACTCCGGACAAGACCAATCCATTGTAAGAGCATCTACAACTGCTGCCTATTTTTCCGGAAACCAAGAACAAAAAATTTTACATTTTGTATTAATATTTGTGGCAAATAAATCAATATGAGGTTTACCAAAACTCAGTACAATTTCTTTGAAAGTATAGTCTGCCAGTTCCCATTCTGTTTCTTCTGATATTATACGCGACTATCTAACAGCTTCAATATTTTTTGGTGATATAGTGTATGTAGCCTGAAACCACAAGTTTCGATTTTGACACCACTGTCAGATTTCTCTACTAAGCTTCGTTAATTGTTGGTATCGAATAATACCCATTTTTTAGATATAGCTAATAGCTGTAGAGTTGTCTATTCTTTCAATATTTTCGCTTTCGTTCGTTGTTCTGTGCGTACGTGTTTTTTTAAAGCTCTCTCGTTTTATTTACTTTTTATTTGGTCAAATTGGATGATTTTTGTGCCAAGTGCAATAAATATATCTTCGCGCCGTGTAATGGCTTTTTCAAAAGCCATTTTTGTTGTAAAAATATCTCGGAATATGATGTGGCATTAATTAAATCTAATGTTGTTGTTGTAGCGATAAAGACACCCCCCGAAGACGCTGGGGAGTGTTACCGATATTGATTGTCCTTTGCCGGATGCAAATCCGATACGTTCCGGTAACAAGCACCATTAAGGTATTAGCCCGACCATCTCGAGAGCGATTTGGTATGACCACATAAAACCTTCTGGGCCATCCCGCCTCCCCAGCCCCTGGATCCATAAGGAACTTGGGGTCAGCAGAGCCTCGACTGTTATTTATTTATTTATTTACGGTACTGTAGACCTATAAGAATAAGAAAGGCGGCAACTTTCAGAAAAGTACAAAAATAGTATAGAAGGGCGCCAACCCTTAAAATCTAACGAAGAGGCATCGAACCGTCCTTACGGTTTTTAAAAGTAAACGGTAGTTAATAAGCTTCAATTTTAATCGGACAGTTGAAGAAGCCATACGCTAATATGGTCGCGTAGAGTAGTGTAACTTTGTAAAAATAAAACTTAAAATGAATTAATAATTAAACTTTATTATAAATAAATCAACCGTGTTTCGATTTAAAACCCTACAATTGTAGGCTCAACCGGGATATTTCGTAGGGAAGTGAATTATTAAAAGACGCAAAAGTGTGTGCGCAATTCTTAGAAGCCGTATAGAAATCGGTTTCATACAACTGATCGGGAATTCTGGTGCATATTGTAAGTTGCGAAGTTAAAACGTTAAAATTAAATAAATCCAATGGAAATTTATGTATACAAATGGTACAGGTGCTTAGAAGCACCAAGCAAGCGTGGAAAAAAGGTGCTCCAAAGGGCAGAGCGCAAACGTTGGCAGCGAAAATTGAAAGCAGCGGTTATTTCAAATTACCGAAAGCTTGAAGTTAAAAGAAAAAGAAAAAAACAGAGTGAAATAACTAAAGTTGAACCTAGAAACAAGGGTGTGAAAAAGATGTCTACAAGTATAACAAACCTAGCGAAGTTAGAGGAGTGAAAAAGACGGCACATGAAGCTAAAAGCAAAAGTGTAAACAATTTTAATGAAAATATGAAGTGAGGGTGGAAGAAAATCACACTTGAGTGAAGTGAAAGAAATATTTATTTATTTCAAAGTAAATCTAGGACAAGTTAAAATATCCTTACAGACTATTTACAAATTATTAGCTTAAATATTATCTACCATATCAATTCATAAAATAAAAGTTTAAACTTTGATTTATTTTCTGAAAAATCAATTTCCCTGGCATTAGTAGGAAGATTGAATTCCTTCAATGCCCTAACAATAGGCGAATTAGAAATCGGTTTCATACAACTGATCGGGAGTTCTGGTGCATATTGTAAGTTGCGAAGTTAAAACGTTAATATTAAATAAATGAAATGGAAATTTATGTATACAAATTGTACAGGTGCCTAGAAGCACCAAGCAAGCGTGGAAAAAAGGTGCTCCAAAGGGCAGAGCACAAACGTTGGCAGCGAAAATTGAAAGCAGCGCTAATTTCAAATTACCGAAAGCTTGAAGTTAAAAGAAAAAGGAAATACAGAGTGAAATAACTAAAGTTGAACCTAAAAACAAGGGTCTGAAAAAGATGTCTACAAGTATAAAAAACCTAGCGAAGTTAGAGGAGTGAAAAATACGGCACATGAAGCTAAAAGCAAAAATGTAAACAATTTTAATGAAAATATGAAGTGAGGGTGGAAGAAAATCACACTTGAGTGAAGTGAAAGAAATATTTATTTATTTATTTATTTCAAAGTAAATCTAGGGCAAGTTAAAATATCCTTACAGACTATTTACAAATTATTAGCTTAAATATTATCTACCATATCAATTCATTAAGTAGAAGTTTAAATTTTGATTTATTTTCTGAAAATTCAATTTCCCTGGCATTAGTAAGAAGATTGAATTCCTTCAGAGCCCTAACAATAGGCGAATTAGCGACATATGTCGTTCTGGGTTTATAAAATAAAAATATCATAATGTTTTCGAAGTGTTCTAGATTGTATATTTAAGCGAATACGCTCTAAAAGAAACGACAAGTCAATCGTGCCCGCTATCAAATCATAAATAAATGTCAGCCCTAGAATAGATCTTTTGCTATCCAGGGACTTCAGTCTTATAAGTAGACATCTAGAGTAGTAAGATGGTAAGGGATCCTGAAAACGTAATGACCGGAGCCAAAAACGCAAAATTTTTTCTGGATCATTTCAAGTCGCTGTATATGACGAGCGTGGTTTGGTCTCCAAACGAAGGAAGCATATTCAAGTTTAGACCGTACAAGCAAGACAATTCGAGCTAAATCGGCGAATGATGAACGCAAGAATTGAATATGACTTAGCAATAACACAGTTAAGTTGACTTTGAAAAGAAATTTAACATCGAAGACAACTCCAAGATCTGATATTTCATCAACAGTTTTCCAAACAGAAACACCAATGTGATACGAGGTGTTAATACCATTACGGTATTTTGAAAATGAGATGTGAAAGCACTTGCTAATATTTAAATATAAGCAATTTCTACTACACCAATATAGAAATTTATTCGAAAATGCCAGGGAAATATCCCTGCAAATCTACATGAGAATATGGAAAGCAAACAAACTAGAAACGTAGAAGAAAGTAAAACGAAATGAAGACAGCAATGCTAAAGAAAATCTGAAACATATAAAAAGCAGAAAATAATTGAAAAACCAGAAATACCAACGAGAAAGAAGAAGCAAGAAGCAAGACAATTCGAGCTAAATCGGCGAATGATGAACGCAAGAATTGAATATGACTTAGCAATAACACAGTTAAGTGACTTTGAAAAAGAAATTTAACATCGAAGACAACTCCAAGATCTGATATTTCATCAACAGTTTTCCAAACAGAAACACCAATGTGATACGAGGTGTTAATACCATTACGGGATTTTGAAAATGAGATGTGAAAGCACTTGCTAATATTTAAATATAAGCAATTTCTACTACACCAATATAGAAATTTATTCGAAAATGCCAGGGAAATATCCCTGCAAATCTACATGAGAAATATGGAAAGCAAACAAACTAAAAACGTAGAAGAAAGTAAAACGAAATGAAGACAGCAATGCTAAAGAAAATCTGAAACATATAAAAAGCAGAAAATAATTGAAAAACCAGAAATACCAACGAGAAAGAAGAAAAGCAACACAAACAACAACAAAGAAACATATGAAAATAAAAATTTACGACAATAGAAATACCAACAAGAACAAATGAAAAGCAACGCAAACAACAAGAAGCTCGCCAGAAACAGAGCAGCAGGAACGTGAGAAAAATATATGTATATTTTAAAATTTTGTACTTGATTTTGCTTTTGATTGTTGGTAAAATAGTAGACAGGTAGTATGTTATGTATGGCGGTCGCATGTGAGCTCGTGTATATTCGTGTGCTGGAACACGAAGTGGAATCTTAATAGCAAGAGCTACAGTTAGGAGAGAAGGCAATATGTCATTGATAAGTCAGGTGTAAAAAGATAGAGAGAGATAAACGTCAAACTTGTTAAGCGGTTACATGAGTGTAAATAAAAAAATGCCTAGCTGAAAAGAAAGAAACATACAAACGTAAGCGTTTCAAGTTGGAAAATAGAGAGTAGTACAAAGTTAGTGCTTTAAAAAACAAATATTGAAACTTGTAGCAGGAAAAGGTGGACGCGGATACAATTAGGTCGATGACAGTCGAAATGTTGAAGGAAAAGTTAATGGAGTTAGGGTTGAGCGTGTCAGGCAAGAAAAAGGATTGAATTATATGCCGTTTACCTCCTCGCATCACAATGTCTTTGATAAGAACGTTTTTCTTCTGGTTTTATTTTGGTAGGCATGTCAAGGATTATAGATTCATATCGTACAATAACAGCTGTCTTATTTTCACATCCAGTTCGATCGCCAGTAGTGTTGGAAGCTAAGCATGTATCGCAGAGCTAACCAATTTACAAATCATAAAATTTTCTCAAAAGTAACTACTGAATTATATACGGTTTACCTCATTGCATATTTATGACACTTTTTTAGTGTCGTCCCTTAATCGCTGACGTATGAAATCGACTACTCCCTCGCTAGATCCCAATTTTACAATTTTCTTCATTTTTCCGCTTGTCTGCGATTTTTCTTTCTAGTATTGTATTGGCTTCTTTTAATTTGATTTCCAAACAAAGTTTTCCCTCTTGTAAATGTTGTAGTTTTTTTAATATTCGAACGTTCGTCGTTTTCGAGATTCGTTAGCATTTTCTGGTTTTCCTACAAAAGAAATGTAACAAATTTATTTGAGTTTCAGAAGTTAAAAAATAAACATAGTAAAATAACATGGTAAGAAACGAATGATCTTTATAAAGGATTGGAAACATAATACATTATAATATTCTAAATAAATAATGAGGAATGCCGAAGTGTAGCGTTAAAAAGTGATTGTCATTATTTTAGAATTGTCTTCCCTTTTCTTCAAAATTATCTATTTTACACATACGTAATTACACTAACATTAATACACTACATTCTTAACATTTACATTCTGAGTCAGCATATTAGTTCGACCTAATTTTAGAAATGTAACTGTAGAAATATTTTGGCAGGAGCATTGACAAATTGTCATTGACACTCGGTCATGCTATTAACGAATTGGTCAATGCGCCAGTAGAAATGTAACCGGATATAGGTCTTGCTGTCGGCATTAGTATGTGATGTTGAACTCCCGCTGCGTTGGGGTAAACGTAATGTATTTAGGTCGATATAGTAATGTGAATGCAATATGTGTAGTCTGCTTAGAAAGTGCATTGGCGTAGTAGAGCATGCTGCATAATGGTACAAACGTATTGACATAAGGGGGCACCATGGATAATGCTACATAATCCACCTTAAAAAACAAAGGCATATATAATTGGATACAGTTGTATATGACTTTTCCAGAGTCTTAATGACCCACTTGAGTTTTGCTTGAATTAGAAAAGGATTTTAATTGCTTTTGAGTTCTACTATAATTTATTGCATAGCGGTTACTTGATATGGGAAGCAACGAGTCTGTTTACATTATATTCTGTTTACATTTGTTTCTAATATCCTGACTTTGTTATTTACATTTTTTTTGCTATGTTGCATGTTTGTATGTTTATAATTATGAGTAATGTTTCGCATCAAGTGCTATGTATTGAAATTCCTTTTATACAGCTGACTTTTAAGCCTTTCGACTCACTTAAAAATCCGCTTATGTTTACAAATTATTCTTTAATATTTATGAGATAACAGTAACTTGATGCCAAAATAAATTTGTATGTTTATGTGTTTTTTGTTTTGTATTTATTTGTTTACATTTTGTCGTGTGTGCATATTAACCATGTTTTTTCTTTTCTCATTTTTTTTTAAATTTGTTTTATGCTGACTTTCGAGTGACGAGTAAAATGGAATGATTGTGTTGAAGTTGTTGGGTGTTTTTTTTTGTTAAATTATGCGAGTTATTGTTATCATATTTTTATACTCAGCTGAGAAGAGCTCACAGATTATATTAACTTTGTTCGCATAACGGCAATCCGTAACGGATGAAAAAATTTTCATCAAATTTTAACAACAAATTTGATACTAATCGACATAGATATAGACTTCTATATATCAAAATGATCTGGGCGAAAAAAGAAATTCATTTAGCCATGTCCATCCGTCCGTCCGTCCGTCCGTAAACACGATAACTTTTTGAGGTATCTTGATGAAATTTGGTATGTGGGTTTCTGGGCGCTCATCTCAGATCGCTATTTAAAATGAACGAAATCGGACTGCAACCACGCCCACTTTTTCGATATCGAAAATTTCGGAAAACAGAAAAAGTGCGATAATTCATTACCAAAGACGGATAAAGCGATGAAAGTTGGTAGGTTGGTTGACCTTATGACGCAGAATAGAAAATTTGTAAAAATTGGCGTGGCACCGCCCACTTTTAAAATAAGGTAGTTTAAAGGTTTTGCAAGCTGTTATTTGGCAGTCGTTGAAGATATCATGATGAAATTCGGCAGGAACGTTACTTCTATTACTATATGTGTGCTAAATAAAATTAGCAAATCATATGGCGAACACGCCCACTTTTAAAAAAAAATTTTCATCAAATTTTAACAACAAATTTGATACCCTTACAGTATATAAGTAAATTATGCCAACATTCAACTCCAGAAATGATATGATGCAACAAAATACAAAAATAAAAGAAAATTTTAAAATGGGCGTGGCTCCGCCCTTTTCATTTAATTCGTCTAGAGTAATTGGATTGGTTTATTGACGCAAAATATAACTTTAGAAAAAACTTTGTAAAATGGGTGTGGCACCTACCATATTAAGTAAAGATAACGAAAAAGTTATGCAGCGCGAAATAAAAAGCCCTTGGAATCTTGCAGGAATACTTTTCGTAGTATTACATGTATAAATAAATTAGAGGTACCCAACAGATGATGTTCTGGGTCACCCTGGTCCACATTTTGGTCGATATCTCGAAAAGGCTTTCATATATAAAACTAGGGGCCACTCCCTTTTAGAACCCTCATTCATACCTTTGAGTTGATACCCATCACGTACAAACACATTCTAGATTCACCCCTGGTCCACCTTTATGGTGATATTTCGAAAAGGCGTACACCTATAGAACTAAGGCCCACTACGTTTTAAATAATCATTAACACCTGTCATTTGATACCCATATCGTACAAACGCATTCTAGTCACCCCTGGTCCACCTTTATGGCGATATCTCGAAAAGGCGTCCACCTATAGAACTAAGACCCACTCCCTTTTAAAATGCTCATTAACATCTTTCATTTAATACCCATATCATACAAACACATTCTAGAGTCACCCGTGGTCCACCTTTATGGCGATATCTCGAAATGGCGTCCACCTATAGAACTATGGCCCACTCCCTTTTAAAATGCTCTTGAATACCTTCCATTTGATACCCATGTCATACAAACACATTCCAGGGTTGCCCTAGGTTCATTTTCCTTATTATTTTTTTCCTTATTTATTTAAAAAAAAATAAAATAAAAAAATTTATTTATTTATTTATTATTTAAAGTCGATGACAAACTATGGTCGACTGCATAATATAAAAGATATATAAATATACAACTCAAAAAATAAAATTTAAGATATATCGAGATTTCAAAAACGTTATATTACAAACAAAGATATATTAATGAACATTACTCTTTAATTTCAGAATATAATAGTAATAAGAAATATGAGCAGAAATAGGATCTTATACCGAAATCTTATACTGGCGGAATGCATCAGATTCCGCTCAGCATGATTTCGGAATGCAGTGGATTCCAATCTTCCTGTTGGAATGCAACAAGATTCCAATCAGCATGTCATGGGAATCCGGCAGTGCTAAGAGTAGTGTAATGAGGATACGCCATCACAAGGCATAAAAAAGTAACATGACCTGTGTTGTTGGAATGAACCGGATTCGAATCAGCTCGATGCCTGACCCATAAGATTATACTGCCGGAATGCATACGATGTGACTCATGAAAAAGCATGTTTTTACGTTGTTGGAATGCAGCACATTCCAATCAACAAGTACTGTCTTGTTCCTTCTTAATGATACATGTTGATAAAGGTTCCTCCATCCTTAAACGAGATAGTTCCTGTTTTTTATGGAAGAAATAAAATGCCGGCAAATTAAGTTAAATTAGCTTGTATCTCTTAAATTAGATAGGCAAGTATTGCATTACGTATAGTGGCAAAAGTACATTCAAGACTGATACAGCTATACAAGTCATTGTAGTGCGCGCACCAGATAAGAAGAGGATTATTTTTAGCAAAGTTTCGTCGACAAGGGGGTAAATAGAAAGGAACGTAGTGTCTGGATACTCTAGGGGGAACAGCAAAAAACAAGCGGCTGAGAAGGTCCGCAGAATCAATTTCTCCAATAATGAGCTTATGGATGAACAATACGCCCAGTAATATTCTCCGATTTTCCAGAGTGGGTAAGTTAATAAGAAGAAGTCTACTTCTGTATGGAGGAAGGTGGAGACTTGAGTCCCAATTAAGGTCGCGCAATGCAAATATCAAAAATTGCTTTTGAACTGACTCAAGACGCTTTATATGCTTTTGAGAAACAGGGGACCAAACGCATGAGCAATACTCGAGTATTGGACGAACCAGCGATGTGTAAATAACCTTAGTGAGGTACGAATCATCGAACTCTTTAGCCCATCTTTTAACAAATCCAAGTAAACCCAACGCTTTGTTGACAATAGATGAAATATGCATGTTAAAATTCAATTTCGGATCAAAAAGGACACCTAGATCATTTGCAATAGATATACGCTCCAAAGGCGTACCATCTATTACATAAGGTTTCAATGCTGGCTTCACTCGGTGAAATGTCATATGCTTACATTTAGAGCAATTTAAAGCTAGTAAATTTGTTGTGCACCAACATTGGAACGAGTCCAAGTCGGCCTGAAGAAGATCTAAGGAACTCAAATTGGTATGACAGTAGGTGTAGCAAAGTTTTACATCATTCGCATACATTATAGTATGGGAATATAATATTGTCTGTGGCATGTCATTAATAAAAAGGGCAAAGAGCAAATGGCCTAGATGACTTCCTTGGGGTACGCCAGAGGAAACTCCGAACGATTCCGACAGATTGCACTTGAACAGGACTTTTTGGGTCCGGTTAGAAAGATAGCTTTTCAGCCACATTAATAGGTGAAACGGAAAGCCCAGTAAATCAAGCTTATGAATAAGTAACTCATGGTTGACGGTATCAAATGCTTTGCTGAAGTCCGTGTAGATGACATCCGTTTGCTTGTTCGCTAAAATCCTTCCATAACTATAGAGGTGAATACAAGCAAATTTGTAGTGGTTGACCTTTGACGAATGAAACCGTGTTGGCATGGAGATAAAAGACTAGAACACTGATATTGGAGTTGACTGGTAACAATCTGTTCAAAGACTTTAGGAATGCCTGAAAGTTTAGCAATACCCCTGTAGTTTTCAACTTGGACTATTAATTCTTTATTTTGCAGATAGGTTCAGGTAAAAGTACTTTCCTATTACTATTTTCTAATCTACTGGGGGTTGAAGTAAAAATATTTTTTATTGGTGTTTCCTATTCTACCGAGGGTTAAGTTGAAAATATTTTCCTTAAAATTATGACCTCTCTAAAAAGCGAGGGTTTCTTACTGATCAAGGCCATAATTATATCTATTTTTTAAAATAACAGCTTTTCATTGTTTCATTTCATTAGGGTTTTCTAAAACTTAGTGCAAAAAAAAATTGGTGGCTAATTATACTGAAATTTGTCATATGAAGTACGTAGCTAATTTAGGGGCTGTGGTTGACGGGAGAGCAAGGTAGTTTATGTTAGTAGTGGTAGTTCAGCTAATGGGCGGACGGGAGGTACAGTGGATGCAAAATTGTTCGTATCTCTTTTTTTTGGATTTTTCGTATTTTCCAGTAATATATATTTGATCTTATGTGTGTCACGCGATTTCTGCGGCGGGCACCAAGACAGAATCGTAATGATATTAATGAAGAATTATTTTTATTTTTACCGGGATTGTCACATGCACAACCTCTTGGGTTTGTGCAACTATTTGATCTTAGAGAACATGGGTACCATTTTATTACTTTTAAATTTGCCTACTCGAGTAAAATTCTATAATTTTCACTTTTCCTTATAAATTTCAAGTCCTGGATTACCGGATTTCTTGTATGCCTGGTCGAATATTGTCCTAAGTCAATAACTTCCTCAACAATTTGGTTGCTTGAAATTTTTCTACGCTAACATTTTTCTATCCTAATATCATGTTTCCACCAAATGCAAACACCGTGTTTGCCTTCGAAGAGCGTGTTTAAGGGCAAACACAAGTCGAAACACTTGTCAAATTCCATACAAAAATCGAAACCCAAACTCATTCTATACGACAGCATGACACTCCTAATACGCGTCCAAAAATATCGAGAGAGGTGTCAAAAGACGCGTATTAACATCAGTATTAATAATCCGAAACCGGAAAAGAAAAACTTTATCCGGAAAACTGTCCAGAGATATTTGCAGGTGAAGTTGGCGATTTTCATGTGGTTGTTGTAATGTTGGGGTACCCACAAAAAAATTCTGAACATGTGTTTTGCGCGGATATAGTTTTGGTCTCCAAATCGGTGTTGGACCCACCCAGGGTAATTTTTTATAAGCGCGGCCGAAGGCCGCCAATGCAGAAAGGTGTTCTACGCAAAAATACTGTGGATCCCACCCCCGGTTTCGGAGGTACCCGTGGGTAATTTTTCGGTTTTTCGTTAATATCTTTTGAACGACTTAAAATTTTTCTTTTCCGGTTTCGGATTATTAATACTGATGTCAGGACGCGTCTTTTGAGACCTTTCTCGATGCGTATTAGCAGTGTCATGCTGTCGTGTAAAATTACCGCTGACTCATTAAAAAATATTTAAAAATTAGATGCAACCAAATCATGAAAAATACTACAAGCACATGACCTACAACATTCTTTTGCACTTTTTTGAGAATTATTACAGATATCGGGTTCCATACAACGAATTCGAGATCCTGGACCCAAAACGCCCGTACTCTAGGTATCACTCTAGTTAACTTTTCATGAGTCAGCCACTGTCCTATACCGTTACTAAATATATGTACATGTTTGAGCAATGTTCTAGGACCGTGGCCGAGCCCTAAAAAAATAGCAAAAAATCCGAAAGTGATACCCAGATACGCTGTTTGGCCCCAGGATCTCGAATCGAAAAGCGGATACCCGATATCTCTAATTCTTCTCGGGATATTTTAAAACAAAATTGAAGTTTTCATGTGGTTGTTGTATTTTTCTTGTACACAGCAAAAAAATGTGTGAGGAGTATCAGATATATCAGGTTTTCGCCTTCGGATTCGATATACTGGGGCCAAAATGCATTTCTGGGTACCACTTTCGGATTTTTAGCTATTTGTTTTGTGCTGGGCCACGGTCCTAGAACATTATCCATATTTGCACATAACCATTCATTTGAGTGTTATGTGGAAATTTTTTTCAGCAAATGTAAAGGAGGCCAATGAACAGGCTGTTCTCCTGCTTCTTGGAAACACTACGAACGTGTTCATCGCATTATAGGAAACGATCGAATTAACAATATTGAAGCTGTTGTTATGGACAGTATACGAGGTAACTTTATTAATCGAAACAGATATTGTCATTAATATTTGTAAAATACCAAAAATTAGTATGGTACACTTTTAATTTGTCGGTCGACAAGACCCAAAAATGTGGAAAGGGATATTTTCATGTCCGATATTATCATGGCTGATTGTTTACCAGACCACTGCCGAGGGCAGACCCCGCTAGAAATATTCTTATAATTGAAAAAATCTAAAATTTTTGATGTTGCTTTCCCCGGGGCTTGAAACCAGGACCTTTGGTGTGGTAGGCGGAGCACGATACCACCACACCACGCCGGTCGCTTCTTGTAGTAGCTGTTGCTAAAACTATCGCCAAAAATCTCTAATAGGCCAGTCATTATAGGGCGTTCGCCTCCGAATGTGAGATACCCACAATATTATCGCCTGAAAACTTGCATTATGGCATCCTGAAACTATTCTCAAAATTCGACAATAATTGGATGCCCGCAAGTTTTAAATTCAGGGCCACAACGTCCATTAAAACGCTCACAAAAATCTATTCTTTCTCCTTTTTTTCTGTAAATATCTCGATCTCTAGAAGTTTTGCGCTAATTATTATTTATATTGTCAATACTGTAGAAAATTAAATTCTCTACAACTTTTATATTTAACATTTTTTCATATCTCAAATTGTTTTCGAGATAGAGGGCGGAAATCGAAATTTTGGAAAAACGACGGTGATAGGTACTTTAAGCTGTTATTATTTCGGAATGGCTCCACCGATTTCAAAGACCTTGGTACCGTTGGAAAGGTATATCAATTTTTTAGTTTATAGTTTTATTTTTGAAAAAAGATAAGTTTAGTGTAATCAACAACTTCGGCATGTATGTTTTTGAAATACCTTTCCAAGGGAAACACTAAGCTTTTTCATATCGATGGTTGAGTGCACCCTTATTAGAAGTGAAAAATTTTAAAATGTTCAGGTTTTCTGATTATATATATTTGTTTGTTCAGCTTGAATTAAAGGAAAGTCTTGAACACCCTAAAATTTTGTATGTTATACTAATAAAATAAAACAAAAATTTGGTACTTTTTCGATGAATTTTGGTCCCAAATGAAAACATGGTGTGGCAACCGTGTTCGCTTTACCGAAAATATCTCACTTGTAGATACGAGGTTAACGAATAAACGGGACGATGTGCATATGGGGTATTCCATCCCATTTCGACCAATTTTGAACCCGACCCCTTTAGAATTGGCTGAAAGTTTTTCTTCTTTTTCTCGCTTACGAAAGACGTTTTTCAGAAGTTTTTCAAATTTTTTCATCCAACTCAAAAAAGTTATGAATTTTTTAAAAAAACACCGTTTTTGTTTTCAAAATGCTATAACTTTTTCAAAAATTTACCGTTTGGGACCATTTTTTTTTATAAAATATGTTTTTCAATGTACTTTTCGGAAAAAATTAAAAAAAATTTTTAAAGTTTTATTTGTAATTTTTCAGTTTTTCGAGATTTTTCGAATTTCGGATACGGTGTTTTTTCAAAATGCTATAACTTTTTCAAAAATTGACCGTTTGGGATCATTTTTTTTTAAATAGCTTTTTAAATGTACTTTTCGGAAAAAACACAAAAAAATTTTAAAGTTTTTTTTTCAATTAAATCAAAAAAAAATTCTCGGCCCACTCCGGAATTAGTGGGGATGATTGCAGAATTGATGGAAGTTATTTATGAGAAAAAAAGGGCGAAATTCGAAAACCCTAGAAAAACTGTAAAATTACAAAAAAAAATTTAAAAATGTTTTTGAAAATTTCGAAAAGGACATTTAAAAACATATTAAAAAAAAAGATCCCAAACGGTCAGTTTTTCAAAAAGTTATAGCATTTTGAAAACAAAAACGGTGTTTTGTTTTAATTCATAACTTTTTTTGAGTTGGATGAAAAAATTTGAAAAACTTCTGAAAAACGTCTTTCGTAAGCTAGAAAAAGAAGAAAAACTTTCAGCCAATTCTAAAGGGGTCGGGTTCAAAATTGGTTGAAATGGGATGGAATACCCCATATGCATATTATGCATGATAAGTTTCTACATAGGTATATTGTAATTTATTCTGTGAAAGTACAAAATGTAAACAAATATGTATAGCAAGAGGTAACACTTTTTTACAATTATCTTTACTTATTTGCGCTTACAATTCTTTATTTTTCAGTTTATATAAAACACATATTTTCACTTATATATATATATATACATCGGCATCTACAGCCAGTTCGTCCACTTCGTCTCCCGAACCATCGTCTCAGCGAAGCCTACACACCTGTAATGAAGAAAAATCAAAAAATTAGTGAGTTGAACGAAACTATCAAAACAGCTATGGCAGCAAACAATAAATTGACTGCTGATCTAATTGAAATTGAGAAAAAGAATGTGGCCGCAATCGGGATGCTGTTTCAAAGCGTCGTTAGCTTCTTGGAACGGAACTAATT
Source organism: Eurosta solidaginis (assembly GCA_029619165.1). Lineage (NCBI taxonomy): Eukaryota > Metazoa > Arthropoda > Insecta > Diptera > Tephritidae > Eurosta > Eurosta solidaginis. Next base: position 26,350 of record JARSSU010016850.1, on the reverse strand, counting down.
TAAAAACGCTTTTCACTTAAATACAGTATTCGGAAAAACAAATTCAATGCAAATATATAACTGGCTATATTTTTTATGATAATCATTTGGCATAAACGATTGTTTTTAAATATACAACAGCCATTGGCAGGTAAATTATTTTTAAAACATTTACTAACTTAAAACAGATATATTCAAGCACAACAAAAAAAAACACACAGAATTTGCCTAGTATGGAAGAGTGCCAAACTAGAGCAACAAACCCAACGAACCTTCCTACTTGAGAAGGGGAATACATGTTGAAGGCCAAGATAGATTGGTTTAGAGTAGCGATCTCAGCTGTCAGTCTCCATTGATGTTTCATAACTGGCTATAATTGTTTGTTGCATGGGAAGCTTTAATTTGCTCAATAAAACATCTTTAGCCCCCTCGAGACCCTCCATGGACTACTAAGCCGAAATGTACTCAACTAAAGCAAGCAGTCGGCGTTGATGGCTACGTAGCTCGTCACAACGGTGCGTCCCACATCCATGGGTAAGCCCAGAATGTGTATATGTGTATGTTTATAGCCTATGGCGCATTCATACATATTCTGTGCTAGCTTACTTGAGAATATTTTTTGCGTCATATGTGGCGAGCTAAATAGGGGTGGAATGACACCGAAAGGATCCCTACAGATAAAGTGCCACCACGAACGGTGTAACGAGAGCGATTTGGGTTCAGTCACAGGTCATCATTATTTTTGCAAGGGAGCAGTAATAGGGTGAGTCGATGTTTTTCACCTGCCTGTTGGCTCATAGTTTAATTATGTCTACCTAAGAAGGACATATAAATTTTTGAGCAAAACAGCGACCGAAAAAACATTAACGCCAAAGCCTAGAGAAAGCTGTCGAGTTGCTTTCAGGGTTTACACAAGAGTGTCACAGCTGACCTCAACTTGCCCACATCATCAGGACAGAAATGGTTCTCTAATGAGGTGATTGATTTAAGGACCTCTTTGCGTTTCAGCAAAGAAGCACACGCAAGTGGATAAAATGTACAAGCAAACTTACCGAAATACTCCATTAATCTGTTCCTTACAACCTCTCCTTATGATTTGTCATTTAAATTATTGTGACCTTGGGGGGCTGCGCCTGGTATCTCGTGCATATCCACAAGCCAATTTTCTAGGACAGGGTCCTTCTCGTCGATGAAAAAATTGTGTAAAGCGCATGCTGCAGAAATTATGACATTTGTATTTTTGATATGATTATCAATACCTTTTCCAATTCTTCTAAACCTGAAATTTGTATTAGGACTGAAAGCGATTTCCGTTTTTATTATGTTCATATATTCGCCTGGCTTTGTAATGGCCGAAAGCATTTTCAACAACTCGTCGACACTTGGATAACCTATAATTAAACAATTTCTATCCAGCCGAGTTTTCGATGTTGTACGGGTATGGATTCATGACATATTGCGAGAGTCGGAAAGCGGAGTCGCTTATAATATGCACTGGTATTTTGTGCGCCCATGATACCAGCTCATTTCATCGAGAAGTGCACATTCCTGCAGCTCCCGCTTGAGAGACGACCGCTCAAATATACTCGAGTCATTACATCTTCCCGGGCTACCACAATGGATGTACATGAATCGGTATTTTGGGAGCACTACGGAATACCAACCCTTATAATTGTAGTTGTCGACAGCTTCTTTTTTAGGGTGTATCTCTATGTAACAACCATCTGTATTAGATAACGAATTGTGGTTTAGACTGTTTCCCATGTTGTTATTAATTTGCTTACCTATGGCTCCAATACATTGTGGATAACCCATTGCATTGAAGTCTGCTACTCCTTGCTCTATCCCAGTCCTTGAGAGGGGGAAAACTTTTGAAATATTCCAGCGCCATGCACGCCCAGACTTCATTGCAAAACTCAATTAAAATTTTGCAAACAGTAGCTTTGCCTACTCCAAACAAATTTGCAATCGATCTATATTTACTGGAAGATTCCATTGCATATAAAGCAATTGCAACACGCTAATCGCATTCCTATAATTTGTGTGCTTCTTCTTCTTCATTTTTTGAAGGCTATTGCACAACTTGTCGAAGCTGGATCGTGTCATTCTAAAGTTTTCCTTAAACAACTTTGGGCCGTTCTTCTGGCAGTCCACCTCCCAAAAGGTACTTGAATATTCCTGAAATTTATTTATTAAACCTAAAAATTGTATATTGAAGTTGCTAACATACCAAACTCCACACACTTTGCGAGCGTATTATAATTTCGTTGAAACATGCAGCTATAGTCAATAGCATTTTATTATAAAGAACTTTTCGTTTTAAATAGTTCATTGTCACTTCGCTATCTATTATTTTAAAAAATAATGACACAATCATCATAATAAATTGAATTTTATGAACCATTTTTAATTTTATTGTAATTTATTTAATTTTTTCAACTTCAAATTTCAAAACAAAATAAACAATCAAGCGAATGACAATTTGAACACAATTTACCTCAAACACGCAGTGGAAATTGTTGACAACTATTTCAAACTCAAAACTGGCAAACACGGTGTTTGGGTTTGGTGTTTACAGCATATAAGATGAAAACGAGCGCGACATGCCTTTTCGTTACAAATTTATTTAGCGCTTTCCATATAATTTTATATGTTCTCTTTGTGACTTTTTCTTCATTTTTTTGTTGTTCTTATTTGCTGGTTTTTTAGTGTTTTAGTTTTTTGCATACTTCCCTAGAGACTACTATTGTGCATTGTACAATTATGCAAATTCCTGATTTGCTATTGAATTTAGGCGGAGCTAATGAAGCTGACTTTACTGTTAATTGAGACATATTGAAGGTTACTTTTTGGGGTTTACTATGTGATGAAGGTTTATTTTTAATTGTCTATTGCTCTTCCTCAAATTGGATAAAAGAATTTTAGATACGATTTGGTTCGGTTTTCAGCTGCCTATATTTAATTTTCATATAATTTTTGAGTATCGTAGCTAATGCAACGGTTAATAATACGATTACACCAATCAAAATGGCTAGCAAAATTTCAGGAATGTTTGGATTCGTTTTTGTCTCTACCTCGGCTGGTGGTTTGTATTTAATTATTCTGTTTTCTGTTTCTCTATTTTCTGAATTTCCTGAATTTTGCTTTCCTAATTCATATCCGGCTAATGCTATCATTATGCCGTGTGCTATCTTTGTCCCTCAAGCCATGTTGGAATCCTCTAATATTATTTTCCTGCTTCTGTGGGAAATGAACTAAGTTTTATTTTTAATAAAATTTTTGATTTTATTCTTTATCCTATGCATTCCATTTTACTGGCTTATTCAGTTAGCATTATACAAGTCTAAGAAAAATTTGTTTCTTAACGGAAAAATTTAATTAAAATTTTTTTTCATTTTAATATAGTTAATTTTTTTTTAATTTAAAAAATATTTTAAAAATTTATTTTTGTGCCATTTTCAATGATATCGAGGGCAGCAGCTTTCCGTACAAAGATGGAGGCGGCGGCTAACAGGCGTAGTAATAGCGGAGGGGTCGGTACGGTGGTTTAGCGGCGGTGCAGTAGCGGGCGGGTTGGTACGGTTGCCCGGGAGCAGGGTGGGATCAGTGCGGCGGCCGGACGGCAGACAGTATTGGCGGACGGATTGGTACAGTGGTATGAGCGCAGCGGCTGGACGTCGGACAGTATTAGCGAACGGGTTGGCACAGCGGTATTTAGGCAGTGGCGGGATTAGCACGGGGGCTGGACGGCGGACAGTATTAGCGGACGGATGGATGTAGCGGTATAGACGCAGTGACGGCACCAGCGAACTGGATGGACGTTGATAAGTTGACGGCGGCTAGCGGTCGTCGTAGCAGCGGTACGACGGCTGTTGGATAGTGGGCAGCTGACGGTCGTTGTAGCAGCGGCGCAACGGCGGTAGGATGGCGGGCGGCTGACGGTAGCAGCGCAACGGCGGTAGGAAAGCGGGCGGCTGACGTTAGCAGCGCAACGGCGGTCGGATAGCGACAACAACAAAGCGACAATGGAGCGCGTACCAGCGGTGCGATCAGGGCGAGGTGTCAGGGCAACCGTTCCACGTGATTACCTTCTCGGGGGCGGTTTCCAATGGCGGCTCGAGCGGGTGGCTTCCGATACGGGTACTGTCTCAGTTGTGGCGGTAGAGGGACCTGCGAGGAATGAATAAAGAGTTATGGTTAATGCCGGTCCGCCAGCTGGACACCACCGCCTCCATGCCCGCACGAATGCAGGGCTGTACGCGGAGTTGTACCAACAGGAATTCCGTCGGCCGATCCATGGGCTGAGGGGGAGTGCACCTCACGGCACAGCCGTAGCCCCTTTAGCTGCTGGACCGGTCGACGGCCGGGCCGGGGCGGAGGGGGGCGGCCTGTTCGCGGTTGCGCGTTACTGTGGTAGTGCCGTTGCTGGCGAAGTCTCAAGCGGTGTTTGGGGGTATAACCGACACATTCACCACTTGAGGCCACGCCTTACTCCTGTGAAGCGACCTGTCCGCATGGTAGAACCGACAAATTCAAGGGACGCTCCACAAGTAGCTCTGGTCACGACCACAGTTCCGTTCTAACTGCCTGAGCCAGGACTGGGGGGGAAGGGATATGAGGAGTGACTGGGTTGTTTAAGAAAGCAACCACTTCTCTGACTAACCTGCGAGGAATGAAATGAAAACAGCCAATTCGTCCTCTTTTATACTATTTTGAGTTGGCGTGCCGTGTGCAATTCTTGTTATTGCCAAATGCTATTCGCATGCATTGGTATGTAACTGCTGATGTTGTCGTGCCGTGTGCAAATTATGTATACTCCAGGCGTAGGTGAAAAAGGGTTAGAGTGGGTGTCTCAGGCGTAGGAGAAAAAGGGTTACAGTGGGAGTCATACTATTGTAACGCTACGTTACAAAACCAAGAACGCAGCAATTTGGAAGCACTTAAAGTACTTTTCCTATAACTACAAACGATGAAATTGATTGTAGTGAAATTCATTTTTTTGTAGTTTTTATAGTTACTCCGAAAATATAATACATTTTGCGGAAACCAAGCAAATTAAGCAAATTTGGGTTTTTTCTTTTTGAAATACGTTTTAATTCGGTTCTAGTTTTTCATACGAAAAAAATATTTTTTTTGGTCCACAGGTTTCGGAGATATCGCTAACGCATCTCAAAAAACCAAGAACGCGGCAATTTGGAAGCACTAAAAGTACTTTTCCTATAACTACAAACGATGAAATTGATTGTAGTGAAATTCATTTTTTTGCAGTATTCATAGTTACTCCGAAAATATAATACATTGTGCGGAAACCAAGCAATTTAAGCAAATTTGGGTTTTCTCTTTTTGAAATACGTTTTAATTCGTTTGTAGTTTTTCATAGGAAAAAATGGTTTTTTTTTGGTCCACAGGTTTCGGAGATATCGTTAACGCATCTCAAAAAAACCAAGAACGCAGCGATTTGGAAGCACTAAAAGTACTTTTCCTATAACTACAAACGATGAAATTGATTGTAAAGAATTTCATTTTTTTGTAGTTTTTATAGTTACTCCGAAAATATTATAAATTGTGCGGAAATCAAGCAATTTAAGCAAATTTGGGTTTTTTCTTTTTGAAATACGCTTTAAATCGTTTGTAGTTTTTTTTAGTCCACAGGTTTCGGAGATATCGCTAACGCATCTCAAAAAAACCAAGAACGCAGCAATTTGGAAGCACTAAAAGTACTTTTCCTATAACTACAAATGATGAAATTGATTGTAGTGAAATTCATTTTTTTGTAGTTTTTTATAGTTGTTGAAATACAACTCTGTTCACAATTCACATATTCATGCAACCTTGTAAGATGTCAAATTTGAATTCAACATCTTTAGCTTCTTCTCTTTGCTTTCAACACATAAACTTCGTATTATATTTCGTGTTAAATAAAACTACTTTGTATTGAACTTAAACATGTGTATATTGATTTTACTTGGATCGGAGGAAACTTCCACAGTGTTAAGTACACTATAAACTTCAAAAGTTCAACAGGTTATGGGCCCAGGTGCAAATTCCTGCTGTCCAAGTAGAATTGCGTTTTTTCATTAAAAATTGTGAAATCGAGATGGCGTCATCAATGTTCAACATTGATAAATTAAATGAGTTAAATTATGACTCGTGGAGTTTACAACTCAAGAGCGTTCTTATTCATCAAGATCTGTGGTCCGTTGTGAGCGGAGAACTGGTGTGTCCGGGAACAGATGCTGAGGAAAAGGATGTGTTGCTTTGGAAAGCAAAAGACGAGAAGGCTAAGGCTACAATAATCCTTAGCATAACGCCCATGCAAATTCAACATGTAAAAAGTTGCAGCACAGCAAGTGATTCGTGGAATTGCTTGGAAAAAGTACATCGCCCAAAAGGTCCCGTAAGAAAAGTAACATTGTTCAAACAATTACTTAGTACACGTATGAACGATGGAGAATGTGTTCAGCAATATGTTTGCAAATTCACATCTAATGCAGAAAAACTTGCGGAAATTGGTGTAGTAGTGCAAGAGGAGTTGTTGGTAATTATGCTACTTGCAAGTCTACCAAGATCATATGAAAACTTGGTTGTGGCACTGGAATCACGAGACGACTTACCAAAGCTTGATGCTGTAAAAGTAAAGCTAATAGAAGAAGGCGAAAGACGAAAATCATATAATTCGGAGTGTGCTGGAAGTAGCGTGCAAGCATTCGTTGCACAAGAGTATGCATGCGCCAGTAAACAGAATTCTTCGAAAGAAAAGTCAAATGGCAGCGTTGCTAACGCAAGCAAAAGCAAAAACTTCGGACGGTTTTCAAATTTGAAATGCTTCAGCTGTGGAAAGAAGGGACATTTCGCTGCTCAGTGTAAGCACAAACAACGAGAAAGTTCGCAACAGAACAACAAAAACAACAACGGGTTGTTTGCAGCAGTCAATAATAACATTTTACAGAGTCACGTATGGTGCGTCGACAGCGGTGCTTCTTCACATTTATGTTGCGACCGCGACATGTTCAATAAGTTTGAAGCTTGTGGGGAGTCAATTATGCTAGCAGGCGACAACAGAATGTTAGCGGCCGGCAAAGGAGAAGTTCGATTGAAAACAAAAAAGTTCGACGTCACACTTGTGGATGTGCTGTATGTACCGGGTTTGCAGTGCAACTTCATATCAGTAGCGAAGGCTGTTAACAGAGGCTATGTTGTGAAATTCAAAGGCGACACAGCAGAGATAATCAATGAGCACGGAGGAATAATATTACGTGCACAAAGATAAGTGATCTATATTTATTCGATTTAAATAAAAACAAATTGTTTCTTTCAAAGGGGTTATTGATGAAAGTATGAGATGGCACAAACGTTTCGGCCACTTAAATTTCGCAAGCCTGCGAGAATTGGTAAACAAAGAAATGGTTCATGGCTGTAAGATTAACATACCAACAAGTATTAGTTGTGCTGTGTGCATGACAGGCAAATGCAGTCAACGTCCATATACCAATACAGAAAATCGAGCAGCTGATATTTTGGGTTTGGTGCACACCGACGTTTGTGGTCCGGTAAACAAAGCATCAATTGGTGGTGCGAAATATTTATTAACCTTAATCGATGACAATACTCGTTACGTATTTGTTTATTTTTTGCGGCACAAACACGAAGTGTTTGATAAGTTCAAAGAATTTAAAACTATGGCAGAGCGGCAAACAGGCAAAAATTAAAAATTTTGAGGAGCGACAATGGAAGAGAGTTCGTAAACAATGCGTTTGACCAGTTTTTTAAAAGACAATGGAATCGTAAGGCAGTTGACGGTGCCCTATACGCCTCAACAAAATGGGGTGGCAGAAAGGTTCAACCGTACGTTAATAGAAATGTCAAGATGTATGCTAATTGGTGCAAATGTAGAAGAGACACTATGGGCAGAGGCTGTTCATACTGCAGCATACATACGAAATCGTTCACCAACAAAGGCATTAGATTCCATGACACCTTATGAAGCGTGGTACGGTCATAAACCTAAAGTGGCGCATTTACGGGAATTTGGATCCATCGCTATAGCGCTTGATAAAAGACAGGTTGAAAAATTTAAACCTAAAGGCAAAGAGTATACATTGGTTGGATACTCAGATACGTCCAAAGCATATCGCTTGTTTGATCGGACAACAAAACAGCTAATTATAAGTAGAGATGTTTATTTCATAGAATCAGCAGACGCGGATCAACAATCAAATGTAGTAGTATGTTCAGATGACCATAACAATGTCAGTAAGCAGATGTTATATATACCAAATATGGATGTTGATGCTAACAACACAAGCGTTGACGAGGCAGGTATCATAGTGTTGAGCATACAAAAGCAAGCGATGTACACATACCAATAATAGATGGTGATGATAGCAATAAAAGCGCAGACGAGGTAGATGTCAATCAGAGTAGTGAGCGTATGCAAGTAAGCGATGCAGAATTTGAATCGGCGGAAGATGAACCAGCTGTACCAAAGCGATGTTCAGGTAGACCAAAATTAGTTCGATCTGGTGGGGTCGGTAGGCCAAAAAAGGTATATAATACTTTAAATTTTATGCGGGCTGATGACGTTAAGGTACCTAACACGGTAGAAGAAGCATTGTCTGGCGAATTAGCAGAAGAGTGGCTTAATGCAATGCAGGTAGAGTATCGTGCGCTATTAAATAATGACACTTGGGATTTAATGGAACTTCCCAAAAACCAAAGCGTTGTGAAAAATAAGTGGGTATTCACTGTAAAGAGAAACACAGATGGTAGTGTTGAACGCTTTAAAGCTAGATTGGTTGTGAAGGGTTGTTCGCAAGTATATGGTGTTAATTACGATGAGACGTTTTCACCGGTTGTACGATATAGTACAATTAGATTAATTTTTGCACTTGCGGCAGAGTACGGTTTGCATTTACATCAAATGGATGTATCAACTGCTTACCTTAATAGTGAATTGTCTGAAGATATTTACATGGCGCAACCAGAAATGTTTGTTAATGAACATTTTCCAAACCATTGCTTAAAACTTAAGAAAGCTTTGTATGGACTCAAACAGTCCGGTAGGAAATGGAATATGAAACTAGATGTCATACTAAAGCGAATCGGTTTCAAGTCATGTGAAAGTGAACCGTGCGTATATGTTCAAAATATTGAGGGTCAAATTAATATTTTGGCAGTATATGTAGACGACTTATTGATTGCATGTTCAGATAGGCAAAATATGCAAGATATAAAGCACAAGATCTCGAATGCAATAAAGGTAGTAGACAAAGGTCAAGTTAAAAATTTTTTAAGTATGGAAGTCGATAGAAGTGGCGAAACTGGAGCCATTGCAATAAACCAAAAAGGGCATATTAAAAAACTTCTGCGTGAATTTGGTATGGAAGATTGTCGACCGATTGCTATACTTTTGGACCCAGGTCATAGAGTGAACTGCGAAAACAAAAATTGTAAGCGTGTAGATCAAAAGCAGTATCAGTCGCTTATAGGATCGCTTATGTACCTTGCGGTATGCACGCGACCAGATATATTACATTCTGTATGTAAACTAGCGCAACGTAATAAAGATCCACATACCGAGCATTTAGCGGCAGGGAAGCGTATATTAAAATACCTATGTGCAACACAGGAAAAACAGTTGAAGTATCACAAAACTGGCAAGCAAATCGAATGTTTTGTTGATACGGACTGGGGTGGAGATCCGACTGACCGGAAATCTTATACAGGATATGCAGTTATTCTAGCTGGAGGAGTATTCTCATATGAATCAAAGAAACAACAAACTGTAGCACTTAGTGGCACAGAGGCTGAGTACATGGCCATGACATTTGTAGTAAAAGAAGCTGTTTATTTAAAGCAGTTGTTACGAGAAATGAGAATTGATTGTCCACGTACAATCGTCGTTAACGGTGACAACCTGAGCGCAATGAATTTGGTAAAAAACCCTGTGTACCATTCTCGTAGCAAACACATTGGTATTAAATATCACTACGTTAGAAATGCTTATCGTGATAGGAAAATCGATTTGAAATATTGTAGCAGCAGCAATATGGTCGCCGATATATTGACAAAGAACTTGGCTAAACCTAGTCATGTGAAATTTTGTAATGTAATGGGTTTAAATAATAATATTTTTTCATTGCATAAATATGTTCATTGAGCGGGCGTGTTGAAATACAACTCTGTTCACAATTCACATATTCATGCAACCTTGTAAGATGTCAAATTTGAATTCAACATCTTTAGCTTCTTCTCTTTGCTTTCAACACATAAACTTCGTATTATATTTCGTGTTAAATAAAACTACTTTGTATTGAACTTAAACATGTGTATATTGATTTTACTTGGATCGGAGGAAACTTCCACAGTGTTAAGTACACTATAAACTTCAAAAGTTCAACAATAGTTACTCCGAAAATATAATACATTGTGCGGAAACCAAGCAATTTAAGCAAATTTGGGTTTTTTTCTTTTTGAAATACGTTTTAAATCGTTTGTAGTTTTTCATAGGAAAAAAAATTTTTTTTTGGTCCACAGGTTTCGGAGATATCGCTAACGCATCTCAAAAAACCAAGAACGCAGCAATTTGGAAGCACTAAAAGTACTTTTCCTATAACTACAAACGATGAAATTGATTGTAGTGAAATTCATTTTTTTGTAGTTTTTATAGTTACTCCGAAAATATAATACATTGTGCGGAAACCAAGCAATTTAAGCAAATTTGGGTTTTTTCTTTTTGAAATACGTTTTAAATCGTTTGTAGTTTTTTCATACGAAAAAAAATTTTTTTTTGGTCCACAGGTTTCGGAGATATCGCTAACGCATCTCAAAAAAACCAAGAACGCAGCAATTTGGAAGCACTAAAAGTACTTTTCCTATAACTACAAACGATGAAATTGATTGTAGTGAAATTCATTTTTTTGTAGTTTTTATAGTTACTCCGAAAATATAATACATTGTGCGGAAACCAAGCAATTTAAGCAAATTTGGGTTTTTTCTTTTTGAAATACGTTTTAAATCGTTTGTAGTTTTTCATAGGAAAAAACATTTTTTTTTGGTCCACAGGTTTCGGAGATATCGCTAACGCATCTCAAAAAAACCAAGAACGCAGCAATTTGGAAGCACTAAAAGTACTTTTCCTATAACTACAAACGATGAAATTGATTGTAGTGAAATTCATTTTTTTGTAGTTTTTATAGTTACTCCGAAAATATAATACATTGTGCGGAAACCAAGCAATTTAAGCAAATTTGGGTTTTTTCTTTTTGAAATACGTTTTAAATCGTTTGTAGTTTTTCATAGGAAAAACATTTTTTTTTGGTCCACAGGTTTCGGAGATATCGCTAACGCATCTCAAAAAAACCAAGAACGCAGCAATTTGGAAGCACTAAAAGTACTTTTCCTATAACTACAAACGATGAAATTGATTGTAGTGAAATTCATTTTTTTGTAGTTTTTATAGTTACTCCGAAAATATAATACATTGTGCGGAAACCAAGCAATTTAAGCAAATTTGGGTTTTTTCTTTTTGAAATACGTTTTTAAATCGTTTGTAGTTTTTCATACGAAAAAAAATTTTTTTTTGGTCCACAGGTTTCGGAGATATCGCTAACGCATCTCAAAAAAACCAAGAACGCAGCAATTTGGAAGCACTAAAAGTACTTTTCCTATAACTACAAACGATGAAATTGATTGTAGTGAAATTCATTTTTTTGTAGTTTTTATAGTTACTCCGAAAATATAATACATTGTGCGGAAACCAAGCAATTTAAGCAAATTTGGGTTTTTTTCTTTTTGAAATACGTTTTAAATCGTTTGTAGTTTTTCATACGAAAAAAAATTTTTTTTTGGTCCACAGGTTTCGGAGATATCGCTAACGCATCTCAAAAAAACCAAGAACGCAGCAATTTGGAAGCACTAAAAGTACTTTTCCTATAACTACAAACGATGAAATTGATTGTAGTGAAATTCATTTTTTGTAGTTTTTATAGTACTCCGAAAATATAATACATTGTGCGGAAACCAAGCAATTTAAGCAAATTTGGTTTTTTTCTTTTGAAATACGTTTTAAATCGTTTGTAGTTTTTCATACGAAAAAAATTTTTTTTTGTCCACAGGTTTCGGAGATATCGCTAACGCATCTCAAAAAAACCAAGAACGCAGCAATTTGGAAGCACTAAAAGTACTTTTCCTATAACTACAAACGATGAAATTGATTGTACTGAAATTCACTTTTTTTGTAGTTTTTATAGTTACTCCGAAAATATAATACATTGTGCGGAAACCAAGCAATTTAAGCAAATTTGGGTTTTTTCTTTTTGAAATACGTTTTAATTCGTTTTTAGTTTTTCATAGGAAAAAAATTTATAAACTTCGCTTTAACTTTAACTTTAACTTTAACTTTCACTTTAACTTTAACTTTAACTTTAACTTTAACTTTAACTTTAACTTTAATTTAACTTTACTTTAATTTTAACTTTAACTTTAACTTTAACTTTAATTTTAACTTTAACTTTAAACTTTAACTTCAACTTTAACTTTAACTTCAACTTTAGCTTTAACTTTAACTTTAACTTTAACCTTAACTTTAACCTTAACTTTGGATCGAGACCCATGGGGGCAGGGATATAAGATAGTAATGAAGAAGTTCCGTCCGCCAAACCAGCTGATGGACGAGAACCAAATAAGGAACATTGTGGATGGCCTGTTTCCCACCCAACTGCCTAGGGAGGGCGGGTACGTTACCCATGAAGATCGCAACGTGGAACCATTCCAAGAAGAAGAGCTTAAAACTGCCGTGCGAACTATGAAACCTAGGAAAGCATCTGGGCCCGACGGAATACCCGCGGAGGCAATTAGACTAGCTGCAAACGACTGCCCAGAACTTATGTTGCACATGTACAACAAATGTCTCGAAGAAAGAATTTTCCCCACCATATGGAAGACAGCACGACTGGTTCTCATTCCAAAAGGGAAAGGAGATCCCAACTCTCCATCATCCTACCGTCCCCTATGTATGTTGGACACAGCAGGGAAATTGATGGAGAGTCTCCTGAAGCAACGCCTCACCAGAGCGTTACAGGACGCCGGAGGACTGTCGCCCAGACAGCATGGTTTTCGGAGGGGGCACTCTACAATGGATGCCATAGCAGAAGTTATAGACGCAGTCAAGAAAGCCGAGACAGCGTGCCACAGAGCAAGACCTATAGTGTTGCTGGTCACGCTGGACGTCAAAAACGCTTTTAACTCAGCTAGGTGGGAGGACATGCTTGAGGCACTAGAAAGCACTTTCAAAGTACCGCAATATTTGTTAGAAATTTTAAGGGACTACCTAAGAGAGAGGTATCTAATATATGAAAGTACTCACGGTCAAAAAAAGGTAAAAATAACAGGTGGAGCAGCCCAGGGTTCGGTACTAGGTCCCGATCTCTGGAATATAACTTACGACAGTCTTCTTCGATTAGACATGCCAGAAAGCACCTTCCTCGTTGCATTTGCAGACGACGTGGCAGCTGTGATAACAGCACCAAGCTGCGAGCTGGCACAGCTAAAATTAAACCAGGTCATGCGTAATGTAAATAGGTGGATGGCTGAGCACGGTCTCCAGTTAGCAACAGCCAAAACGGAGATCGTCATCCTCACAAAGAGACGTATTCCCACTACCAGGAACATGATGGTTGGGGACCAGCCAATAGAAACACTCGCTTCAGCGAAATATCTGGGAGTGAGGTTAGACAGCAAACTCAACTTCTCGGATCACATACGAGGGACCTGCGAAAGAGCTGCGCGCATAATAGCGCAGTTGAGTAGATTAATGGCAAACACAGGTGGCCCAAAGCCATGCACAAGGAAGTTGCTTGCATCAGCCTCGGATTCTATACTCTTATATGGTGCAGAAATCTGGGCGGACGCAATGAAATACCGGAAGAACCGAGTCGCCCTCACCTCGGTCCAACGCAGAGGGGCGCTGCGAATATCTTCGGCTTACCGCACGGTATCAGCTGAAGCTGTCCTGGTCGTTGCGGGAACCATACCGATATATCTTCTCGTTGAGGAAAGAAAAACAATATATGACAACGGATCGCAAGCAAGTAGAGCTGCTGTTGCCATGCAGGCGCGAGAAGAATCGATCCGACGTTGGCAAGATCAGTGGAGCAACAGCATCGTAGGAAAGTGGACTAGGGAACTAATCCCTGAACTTGATCCATGGTTGAAGCGACCGCACGGAGAGGTAGACTTTTACCTGACCCAGTTTCTAACGGGACATGGTTACTTCCGCAAATACCTACACAGAATGGGTAAGGTTGATAGCCCGAGCTGTCTGTACTGTGGGGAAATAGACGATGTACGCCACACCTTCTTCGAATGCAGGCACTTCTCCCATCAGCGAAGGAGGGTAGAAGAGGTACTTGGCGACCTATCCCCGGGCAGTGTCATTAATAACATGACCTGTCGAAGAGACAGATGGGATACGGTCAGCACATATGTGAGGCATATACTTACCAGTAAACGAGAAGACGGATGCCTAGCCCATTAGCGTGAGAGTAGCCATAGAGCTCACGTAGCGCGCACCCGTACCCGAAGTAATGCTAAACGCGGTCCCAGGTACGGGGATTTGCGCGGGCCGTGGGAGGTTAGGTTTTAGTGGGTAGGCCTTCATGGCAGAAGGGAGTCCTACACTCGGAGAGTCTCGCAGTGAGGCTTAAATATCCCGGTCAGTGCATAAAGCATTTCCTCCTTCCACGAAACACAAAACCTTAACTTTAACTTTAACTTTAACTTAACTTTAACTTTTAACTTTAACTTTAACTTTAACTTTAACTTTACTTTACTTTAACTTTATTTTTAACTTTAACTTTCGCTTTACTTTAACTTTATGATCCGGGGTGGGCGTGAGCTTAGCACCTGCTAACAAGCCAACCTAATATAAACGCACGCAAGTCATTTTCTGTCAAAAATGTCTCATGCACATACAACTTGTATGAGAGCAACTCAAATTGAATTTGCTGCGTGAAAACCTAACTCGATTTCCAATTTTTGTTCTGCGTGACATTTAGATTTGACGTTTGCACACATGCTTTACATTGTCGCAACGCATGCTTATTTGGGTTAGGGCAAAAAACGCCGGTTGTTTGCGTGCGCTAAAAAAACGCAGTGCGGTTTTATTAGGTTGGCTTGTAAGCGACCATATATGTATACGATAAGCGATAGCACAATGGCTACTTCGTGAAAATCAACGACAGCTCTTTTAGTTTGATTTCGATGTCGTACGGTAGGAAGTGTCGCACGCGCGCTTAAAACAGAGTACCAAAGAGTGCGTGTGACACGTGTTCACCGTTCAAGCATTGAAATCAAACTAAATAAATAATTGATTTTGCTTTCGTGCTCGCTACGCGTTCGTGTTTACTAACACATTCTCAATTTGGTAACCTGCCCACCGCTGATTATGATAGAGATCCAATTTTATGTATTTGGCCTGTTGCTAACACCGAACCTTTACGAACCTTTTCGACCTTTTCGATCTTTTTTGACAAATATCCGTTACGGTTTTTTTTTGATTTAGTCGCCAAGCCCGCGATAAAATCTATGCAATAGCTTAAAATATTAACAAAGTCCCTACAGTAAGGATGCATAAAATTGTTTTCTTTTCTCTCCTTCATATCAATCGTACTCACTTCGATGCAGCTCGTAGTCCCTTTCTATGTTGAATCGCTTGCACACCACACGTTTTTTAACTTACAAAGCATTGTGATTCTACGTCAGCATCTCTGCATAAAAATGCCAAATTCCAAAAATTTAATAACTTTTTGTTATTATCTCTTTAAATCGGAGGTAAAGACTGGCCTTAAATAAAAAGAAAGTACAATTTTGTACACGCGAAGTTTGTTATGCTTTTATCACAATTTGAACACGGTGCACTTTATTTTGACGTTCACCGTTTCGAGATTTTAAACACTTACTTTTAGCAAATTCCCTGCATGCACACTGAAAAATTGCACATAGCATAATACTTTTTTATGCGAAAATTATATTTAGCTCACCTTGCCAAAAATAGCGCCTAAAAGTTAAGAAATGACAAAGAAAATATTTTTATTTACGAAACTTCAAAACTTCTGAGTAAGTGGTTAGTAAGTTAATTTTGTGGTATTTTTTATTTAGTTTTGTTCATTTTCAATCAATCTTACAAATCGTAAGAATTTGAGCTGAATTATTTCAATTCTTAAAGAGTGTGATAAGTATATCTGATTCCAGATGACTGCAGCATACATACTCTTGCTTTGAACGCACTAGGGCATTGCATAGGATTTTCCTTGCATATACGTGCTCGAAATCCTTAGCATATCGTCGCAAGAAAGCTAAATTGGTATAATCCTTTGGTATGAAAAAGTTTATATGATTACCAAAAGTAAAAGATGAGTCAAAAATTACGCAAAGGTCGCGAAACTCATTAATTGACGCAAGAGTTACATTTGAAATCGAATACACGAGAGAAACCACGTTCATAGACTAAGTATGTATATGTTATGTTACAGCATTTACTAATATTGAGTCGCAGATTATTTTGGAAGGCCCAATTATTAATAGCATTCAGATCTTCTTGTAGACTCAGTTCACCAGAAGTACAGGAGATCCTCCGAAAGAGTTTTAAGTCGTCAGCATAAAGCAAGTAATTCGAATTGTTTATCAATGGGCCAACATCATTAATAAACATTAAGAACAAAAAAAGACCAACGATGCTACCTTGTGGCACATCCGAGGTTGCTGAGAATTCATAAGACTTAGTTTGATCGATTTCAACAAAAGAGATTCTATTTTCCAAATATGTAGGACTTCAGCAACAACAGAAAACTTAAGTGAAAGACCATGTTTTAAAGTTTCCACAGAAGTAATTTGTGCGAAACTGAGTCTAAAGCCTTAGAAAAATCCGTGACACCATATACACTTGACATCCATCCTTAAACGCAAATACACAAACTGAGAGAAAACAGCTGGATTGTGACAGTTGAACGTCCTGCAATAAACCATGCTGACATGAATCGACTATTCTATTATAGCGAATGATAACTTGTTTTTGACTACCTTTTAAAAAGTTTTGAACAGGTTGACAGTTTAGATATTGACATGTAATTCTTTACTTCATTCTTATTGCCAGACCAAAGAGAGTAGATTAATAAGAGGGAGCATTGTAGAGTCGTTCATTCTCCACAAAGTGGGACGGCTGCGCCAGGAATACAACATACGTTTTGCCCCTGCTTCGTTTTCATCGTCGGGATTAAAAAGTTATGAGCCTGGGCATTCGCGCAATTTTAGTGGTGTAAATTGCATGAAGCCAGCGCCAATGCGGTGCCAGCTCAATGGTAGCTCATTGACGCAATGACTCCAAGCAAATTTTTGACGCTACTTAGTAGTGAGTGCGTAGTACATTTCACTTGCGCTATTGAGTGAAACGATTTTTGTGTATCGGTCATGAGTTTGGTGTTATTGGCGCTGCTGGCAATGATGACACTGAGCTGATGGCGGTAGTGCTGGTAGTTCAGCTTTTGAATCAGAGAAAGAATTGATGACCCGTGTAAATTATTATGGCTTTGGCTATTATTGGTTGTGTATTTGAACCAAATAAATGCTGCGGACATAACAACCGGAGTCATTTTTGAGTTTTATATTTTAGATTTAATGCACAATTAATATGGGTGTGTTTGAGCAGCCAATAATAGCAGTAGTATTGCTAAAGTGCTGCTTATTTGATGGAATGTCGCTAATTTCCTAGCTATGATCAATAGATTTTCAATATTTCGTTCAACGAACGCGCGAAATTGCCACAGCTGCTAAAATTTTCCAAGATTTTCCATTGTTGATTTAACTTAAGCTGTTATGCCAATATTTTTCAGCCAGCTTATTTCAAATGGGACATTTTTCCAAAAGCAAAATAAATTACAGCAAAGATTACAGAGTTAAACAGCCTTAAAAATCAGCAAACTC
This sequence comes from Eurosta solidaginis, assembly GCA_029619165.1. Lineage (NCBI taxonomy): Eukaryota > Metazoa > Arthropoda > Insecta > Diptera > Tephritidae > Eurosta > Eurosta solidaginis. The sequence continues at coordinate 8,392 of JARSSU010016850.1, read as the reverse complement.
TAAAAGTTTGGGGCTATCAGTAAGATTCCTGTTATCAAAGTTATCGGCCTCATCACCAAAGGTAGATTTAATATATTTGTATAGATATGGTGAAGTTTGAAGCTTCAATCTGATAAATTGAGGAAGATATTACAAAAATCCTCTTTTCTGAAAAGTCGGTTATATGGGGGACATATGCTATAGTAGTCCGATCCTGCCGGTTTCGAAAAATGTCTAATCGGACACCTAAATATACCCGCTCACCAAATTTTATCAAGATATCTAAAAATTGAGGGACTAATTTGCATACAACATACGGACGGACATGTCTAAATCAACTCAGCTCTTGATCCTTATCATTTCGGTATACTTATTGGTGGGTCTACCTCTTCACCTTTAAGGACTTACAATTCTGAGATTCGTGACAACATAATATACCATTTCATTTTCATAAAAGATATAAAAATAGCTAGTTGCAGACAGGATGAAAGACAAACATGTTTTTGTAGCAGATTTACCCATGTATAATATGCGGGCTTAAAATTCCTTGAAAATCAGCTTGCTGGAAACATACAGATACACAAATAGACAGTTTGTTTTTTAACCTAAGTATATTTAGAAAACCTATATTTCACCACATTCCAAGAAATAAAAGTAAAACTTTCACATTTTCAAATAAATAGCCTTTTTTTATTTCAAATTTCATATAGACTATTTTTTTTAAATTTTGCGTTTTCATAACAAAAGTGGTTGTCGTAGCTTTCTTTTATTTGGTAAATTAGAAAAATCGTGCTTCTCCGGCAACCACTCAACCCAACAGGACAGTTTGGGAACGTCTTTCAGATCCGAGAAATTACGATAAAATGTACTTTCCGTAAAACGTACGCCCTTCTGCTGCCCGGCTATGTGTCAAATTTTCTTCGTCCTGTCAAAACTTCATTTTTAACGTATTTAACGCAAGGTTTCGCTGAAATTTCTGTGTTTTTTCGAGACCAGAAAATCAATTATAATTAGGTATTTAAGTATGTCTGGTTTTACTTCTTACTTTTGAAAAATATTTAATGGAACTGGTTCATTCCCAAATTGTGTTAAAAAAATCTATTTTGAAAATGGCAATCTACTATTTAACTAGAAAAAAGGCCTTAAAAGTTGCTAAAAGCACCAGAAATCCTGCAAGGGTACATGTGAGCAACATCTTCAAAATAATTAAAAAGCGATAGTCCCACATCATATTCTTTCACAATAATAGGCCGGACGAAGAACTAACGCTGGTATGGAAATTAGACAACGAAAACATTTTGTTTCTGCTTGACAATTTTTCCGCATATGATCCGTAGCGCCACAGTTAAAGCAATGTGTTTTCTTTTCGCTTGAATTGTGTGAACACTTCTCGTTTACGTGTACTTGCCCTTTATGCTCTTTGTTGCTTTTTTCCCGCAAAACTATTTTCTCGTAAACTTCGTATTGATCTTGAAATTCCTTATATGACTTACAGCTGCAAAGGTTGTATTTAAAAGCGTCTTTTAATTGCAGCCCACCAACTATATAACGAATCACCGACTGCGTGTCTATATCACTACGTGTAGCCAATTTCTTCATCTGCAGCACATATTCGTGGAAGCTTTCATTCTTCTGCTTTTTCCGTTCTCGTAGCTCTGCGTGAACATCAGCACTACAAATCCTTGACTTGTCAAATTCGTCAATCGACTGAACCCCACCCTGATTTTAAGAGGCAGAAGGGGGAGGGCAAACGCCCAAGTAACAGAACCACGAGGAAAGCTAGCCGGATTGACAGGAGCCATACTTCTAGATCTGCAAAACAGAGCGAAAAGTTGCAATCTAGAAAGAGGGTGGCAATAACGGCATAAGGAGAAAATACGAAAATGTTAATAAGCTAAAAACAGCAGACTCCAGACTCCAGCTTACTTGGCGATACTAAAGGGAGCTAACGCTAACACTCCGGTTTTCACCAGAAAGAACGTTAAAGAAGTAGCGAAGCAGTCCCTGAATGTGGCAATACTAGCCGCACCAATGGGTTGCATATACCTAAGGGTTCCATGAAACTGTACCAAGTCCTACACCATTGGATAATGACTTGACTAGTCTTCATACCGAAAGCGGTAAAAACTGATCATCTGCTGGGTACATGCGTGAAACTTTCTACTCAAAACCCTTGAGAAACTAAAAGATGTAGAGAATAGTAGGTCATTAGCCTTGTGAATTCTTACAAGTAAAATATCTTTCTATTTCCGTCAAATAATAGCCGACAGGGAGAATGGCTGTCGCGAATAGCCAGAGAATGCAAGAAAGGTTTACTTTTTGTTCGCGGGTAATAAATTGAAAGTGCCATGAATTGTTCATTTGTGTTTCAAATAACCTTTTCTTTTAAAAGTGTCTACAGAAAATAAGACTACATATATTAACATTAATTTCTAAAATCTTGATCATAGATAAATAGAAGCCGTCAATTAGCAAACACTTTAAATTATTTAAAAATGCTATAAAATGCTGCTTCAAAATATTTGAAAAACACCATTGAGCATATAATTTCGGTGATTCAGGCTGTTTGCTACTGTGAACGTTTTTTTTTGTTCAAACTTGTATGAATTCACAATGGTCAGAAGAAATTGTTCTATCTGACACGAAAAAAAATCAATTAATGACAATTTTTGGGTCGTGAAATTTTTAAGAAATAAAAAAAAATTGTGTACAGCAGAAGGCGGAAAAAACAACAAGCCATATGTAAATTCTAATTTTGGAAATGTAATTTAAGTTTAGGTGCCTTTCAGTAAAGTATTTATCCTCTAGCCTGTTATACCACATCCTCTGCCACAGAAAACTGATCGGCGTTTTTTGCGAAGCGACCGACCAAAGATGACCGTACTGCTTGAAGCCTAAAAGTTTTAATCGTTAAGCTGGCTAGCCGTGAACATACCTATCATATATAATTTTTCTAATTGCTGTTTTTATGTGCAGGTCCCTTTTTCGCTCTTATCTGGAATTCAAATCTATAAATAAAATTTTGGTAGTAAAGATGGAGATTCGGGCTCTTAGCGAGCTTTGGACAATTTTGCCGTAGTGCTTTTGTTTAACTATATTTTATTAAAATAATTTGTTAAAAATAAACGATTCTGAGCACACCAAAAATCTATTTGTACTTTGGCACTATTGTGAATATTTGCACTGTATTACCGGCAGTTGCTACCATTCGCCAGATGGCAGCGCGAGATGTCAGTTTTAATTTATTTATTCATATTACAGTCTAGGACAATCAGAACCTCCTTACAGACTATTTACAAATGTATCTTAACTAATAAATATTAAATATTCAAATTACTTCATTCAATAGCAGTTTAAACCTAAATTTATTTAATGAAAAATCAATATCTATAGAATACAGCAAATTAAACTCCCTCATTGCCCTAGTAATTGGAGAATTAGAAGCATAAGTCGTTCTAAATCTATCTAACCAGAAAAAATCGTGACATCGAAGGGTTCGCGATAGTACATTGAACCGTATACGTTCTAAAGATAGGGCTATTCAACCGTCTCATTGATGATATCATATAAAAATGTCAATGATAGCATTGATCTTCTACTCACTAAAGATATCAGGTTAATTAAAAGGCACCTGAACTGTATGCTGGAACAGGATCGTGGAAACGCAAAGACAGGAGGGCAAATTGAATACGCTAAAGTCGGTCTATATGGCAGGCATGGTACGGCCTCCAAATGAAAACAGCATATTCTAATTTAGAGCGCACTAGGGTTGTAAATAAAAGTTTTAATAATAATAATAATACCCAACGGATTAATACCCTCCAAAGCCCGCCCAACCGACGCGAGGGGCGCATCCGCATGATGCGCGGATTTGTTTTTGCGGAGTTGTTGATAGGCGGAGGTTTGTTAAGCGTTGAGATCTAAAACTACCCAGCTACAGATTAAAAATCATCAGCTGAGTATTATAAACAACTGTTAGAAATTATGCATATACTACATGGTTAAGTAAATGAACTTTTTAGTTGTAAAATTTTGTTTTGTTTCGAGCTAAGATAGAGATAGGACAGTTTTCTTTAGGGTAAAAAGTGAATCCGTTATATCAAATGAACTAGAATGAGTGTTGAAGTCATGATAAATATTATATATTAGCAATAAATATTACGCCTAGCATTTCTCTACGACTTGCAAGAGTTGGAAGATTGATAAGCTTCAACCGACTATTATAAGGTGGAAGATTATACGCAGAGTCCCACTGAAAATTTCTTAAAGAGAAAAGTAGAAATTGCTTTTGTACTGATTCAAGTCTATCTGCATGAACTCGATATTTTGGATTCCAGACTATTGATCCGTATTCTAGTATCGGTCTAACTAACGTGGTGAAAAGTGCTTTAGTTACATAAGGGTCACTAAATTCTTGGACCACCGTTTCACGAATGAAAGAACACCTCTAGCCTTATTGACAGTAGAGTATAAGAATCACTAAAATCCATACTAAAACGGCGAATGAATAAGGAATAAGACTTCGCAATGACATAATTTAATCTGACTGTGAAATAGAAACTTCGCATCAAAGACTACACAAAGATCTGATATTTCATCAACAACCCTCAGCGTAGAGTCCCCAATATGATAAGAAACAGGAAGAACATTTCGAGTTTTAGCAAAGGTAATACTAAAACATTTACGTATATTTAAAAGCAGACGATTCTGTCTACACCAGTCCATTACGTTATCAAGATCAGCTTGGAGCATAGTGGACTCAGATTGAGTCGTGATTGATGCAAAATCTTCAAAATCAGAATACAATAAGAACTCAGCATAACTGAAACAATTACGTATGTCATTAATGAGATAACAAATAATAAGGCTCCCAACACACTCACTTGGGGTACACCAGAGGTGGCAGTAAACGACCGTGAACAAATACCATCTACCACAATAACACAGCTACGATATGCCAAGTAAGACCTCACCCAAGATAGCATACTAGAATGGAAGCCCAAGCCAGCAAGTTAGATATTATTAATGAATGGTTGACTTTGTCAAAAGCCTTCGAAAAATCGGTATATATAGTATCAACTTGTGCCCTCATATTAAATGAAGTAATACAGAATTCAGAAAATACTGCTAGTTACAGTTGATCTGCCAGGTATGAAACCATGCTGATTAGGTGAAATCAAGGTCTTTACTGCGCCTTGAGTGTTTTACGTTTGCGCTGCCATTCGCCTGCTCGGTGTTCTACACTAAAGTCGAAGTCTTGCAAATAAACCACCCACGAAGCAACTTCTCGGGGTACATCATTTTTACTTATCGTTTGTTTGAACGCCGCGCAATCAGTCACTAGCTTAAAATGAATGCCCAACAGGTAGTGACGAAACTTTTTAAAAGCGAGGTATACCGCCTACGCTTCCAAAACATAACTGTGCTTTCGCGCCTCTGCCTCCGTCGACCTTTTGCTCCAGAAGTACAATGGGTATAGCTGGCCGCTATACCACTGCAATAGTGTTGCACCAAAACCATCCTTCGACGTATCTGTATGTACCTCAGCCTTTGCATTTCTGTTGTACAACCTTAGCACTGGCTCTTTAGTCAAACATTTTCCAGCGTTTGTACAGCTTCGACTTCAGCTGGACCGATAGCAAACACAGAGTCTTTACGTAGTAGATTTGTTAATGGCCTGGCGATGGGTGAGTATCCCTTAATGAACATTCGAAAAATCCCGTTAGGCCTAAAAACGACTGCATGGCCTTAACATTTTTTGGGATTGCGAACTTGTTAACCGCATCCGATTTCTCTTTGCCTGGCCACACGCATCCATCTTTAACAAAATGGCCCAGGAAACTTACAGACGCCTGCATAAAATGGCATTTGGCATGAATGATAATATCGTCCATATATAAGTCTAAAACGTTATTATTTATTAGATTCTGGAAGACGTAGTTAACGAAACGTATAAAACGGCGGGAGAGTTACAGAAGCCAAACGGAGCCCGATTAAATTCGTAAGGTCCCCTTGTTGTTGTGAAAGCGGTGTATTTTTTTGCTACTCTCTTCAATGGGGACGTGGAAAACCCCATTTTCCAAATCCAAAACCGTAAAAATTTCGACTTTTGCAACTTTTCGAGTACGTTCTCAATTATAGGGACCGGAAAAAAATCTTTAAATACAGCCGAGTTAAGTTTTCGAAAATCTACACAAATGCGGCACGTACTGTCCTTTTTCTTCACGATAACCATGCGGCTGGCGAAGTTGGACGTCGACTGTCTTATGATTCCAGCTCTAAGCCTCTCTCAATTTGCTTGTTGACTGTTTCAACTTCGTGCAATGGTATGCGACTTGGAGCGTGCCTGAACGGGACAACGTTACCATCCGGAATGATCTTAAATACAACTGGACATTCCCCAACATAATCGACTGGCTTGTAGTTGGTAATCAAGGAGCGAATTTCGGCTTCGTACTGCGGAGGAACATCAACATGAGAATTTGTGTCGGTTACATAATAAATACTTATCTGATTAAAATCCTCATAAGTTTCCCCCACGTTTAGCGGAGAAAACTTATATCCATCTGCCGTGGCTGCCAAGTTGAACTTCGATATAAAATCGTAACCCAGTAGCGCATCATACATAACGTCTTTGTCGGATACTACAATGAATTTTTGCTGCGTCAGTAAATCGTCAACACCAACTTCAGCAACGAAACACCCAATTGGTTTTGTAGATTTAGTACCGAGGCCGCGAAGCTGTTGCATATATGTTTGCAGCACACCTCACCAACTTTGTCGAATGTACTTTTTTTCATAATAGTTATATCTGCGCCCGTGTCTACTAACCCGCTTACTTAGACGTTGTTAATCTTTATGTTTTTACAGCGTTTCGAATTATGGACCAGGTTTACAGCAGCAGCTATAGTTGGACAGTCTTTCGACATATGCCCACTTTTATTGCAACGAAAACATTTTGTTTCTGCTTGACAATTTTTCCACATATGATCCGTAGCGCCACAGTTAAAGCATGAATTGTGTGAACACTTCTCGTTTACGTGTACTTGCCCTTTATGCTCTTTGTTGCTTTTTTCCCGCAAAACTATTTTCTCGTAAACTTCGTATTGATCTTGAAATTCCTTATATGACTTACAGCTGCAAAGGTTGTATTTAAAAGCGTCTTTTAATTGCAGCCCACCAACTATATAACGAATCACCCACTGCGTGTCTATATCACTACGTGTAGCCAATTTCTTCATCTGCAGCACATATTCGTGGAAGCTTTCATTCTTCTGCTTTTTCCGTTCTCGTAGCTCTGCGTGAACATCAGCACTACAAATCCTTGACTTGTCAAATTCGTCTTCCAACATTGTGCGCATTGCCCCATATTCGTAACAGCTACGATTCAAGAAAAGTTTCGCAGTTTTCGTCATTTTCGCCCTTGCTTGCACGTACTTCTGTACATTGTTCAAACCGTATGCAGCTGCGTTTAATTCAAAGTTAGTAAACCAGTGTTTCACTGGCATATTTCCTCCATCAAATTCGGGTATAATTTTGCCAAAACTTTCTGCCGTTATTTTGGTTTCGGCCTGCTTTGTTTCGTCTGCTTGGATTTTCAATGTAAGCAATTGCACCAACTGTTGTAGCAATTAATTATTCTTACATTCCACTGTTTTGTTTTGTTCTGCCATTGCCGCTGCTTCTTTACTGCTTTCTGCTGCTCTGCTTCGGCCATGACTTTCTTGGAAAGCTGCCTGAGCGTATTCTCTCCACCTCGCTGCCTGCCTTGTTGAGCGTGTGTTGTAACGCCGTCTCGCTTCCCTCTACCTGCTTTATCTGCTTATTGACTTTGGTGGTGTTTTTTGAATCGCCTGCGCTTTGGCGACTAGCACAAGTCATATGCGTTGAACGGAATTTTTTTTTGACCGATCAACGACCCATTTTTGGGACTGGACTGCAACTGTACAAGTACTGTTTTGCCAACTTCACTTTATTGCACTGCTTGCCTACTGTTCTTCAATTCGGCTGCAACTTACATAAGTTTGATTCAATTTGTATTAAGGTTCGGCAGGTTGAGCCCCCAAATGCAAAGTTATGCAATAATAACGTTTACTATTCAATTCCAAGTTGAGTATTCAAAAATAAGTACAATTAAAGTGGATTACAATTAAAGTAGGTTGGTACTGCGAATAACTATGTAATGACGGCTGCTTTGGTCGACGGCTGATTACGACTGCCTGTCCGCTCGCTATTAGTTTTTTCTCCGAGCTACTTTACTCAGGCTGCGCGCTCTTTATTCGCCTTGAGTGTTTTACGTTTGCGCTGCCATATGTGTTGGTATATGCGTGCTGTCACAGTGCCTCCTCACCCGACTTACATATATGTATCAGTAAATTCATTATATATGAGGTATTATAATTCAGTATATAAT